>JAWNNU010000127.1:0-150321 GCA_035044585.1 Scaptomyza polygonia
AATAATTAACAATAAAAATCGAATATATTATTTTAATACATTTATTGTTAATGCTAGAACATAAACAATAAACAATGTTAGAATATAAACAAACATGTAGAATTGAAATATTATTAAAGAATCTCAAGTTTTGCTATTCAATTGCACACAGTTCATATTAAGTTTATACTACCCTTCCAACTTGGACTTTAACAAGCATATTGAGTTGAAACTCAAGAACTGCCGATTTACAATTTTGTGAAAATAACAAGAATACACACCGCGAGTACAGCGTTGCCCAAAAGCAACAAAAAATAGTAAAAAGTACATTTGGTTGTTGTAATTTACGGCACTTTTTGTTGCATTTTGGCAATGATGCGCGGCGTATACACAGGCGTACACACATATAAACTTGCTGTTTGTGGGCAAAGACATATGCATTGATAGATTCATGGGTGGCGAGACATTGTTGTTGCTGCTTGTAAGAAATACTTTATATTACATGGATTGCTCTGATATGATTCGATTATAAATATAAGACATTTTATATGCAATCATCACATCAGTAATAATGTGTCATTGTATTTTTAATATATTTGCGTATTAAATGTAATTATGTTTGTATATGTTTTATTAGTTCTAAGTTATTTCAATAGTTATAAGAAACCTGTAATAAATAGTTATAAATATAGCAATTAATAATAAATATACATAGTATATTGTTAACATTGCACTTCTTTATGTTCCTCAACCTGTTTAGAAATTGCCAAAATCCTAAGAGTGCGACAGGTCAGTTGATGCCATAATAATAACCACTCATACAAACGAGCTAGATATATATACATGAACACACACATGCAAATGCAAGGCATAGAGAAGAGAAAAGTATAAAAAATCTAGGCAAAGCACAAAGCAGGCAGCCCACACCCATGAAGGAATAACGTTATAATTATTCTTCTTGATAATATATCTAAATATCAATGTATCGATATTTTTACAAAAAAATAGATATTTATATCGAAATATTTTTTTACTGATATATCGCATATCGATATTATTTGGAAATATATATTTTGATGTTGTGGTTGGTCACACTACACTTAGAAATCTTAAAAAGAGATGAGCGCGGCAAAGAGCTTTACACAAACATAAACATAAAACTAATTAAGTCAAGTGGTACAACCACTAATCTGCAGTCACATTTGAAGAACAAGCACACAAAAGCGTATTCAAGGTAAGAAAATATGTAATGCCGAGGTCTTTGGCCCTAGGGAAGTCGTTAACTATTGGGTTTGCACCGCCGTACCGGTATGTTCTGCGGACATTCTTTAGCTAAAGCATTGCGCACACCAGAGCAAATAATCCGCAGTGGCAGCGGAATAAGCCGCGTGATATTTTCCGCGCCAAAATCGCTGGTGTGATAACACTGTGGCGAATTTATTCGCGGCATAATCGCAGCAAATATTGCGGGAAGCCATGAAGAAAGACATTGCGCATAAACAGCTTTTCAAAAAGTCACATGTGATTAATTGTTCATAAACAGTTTTTATACTCGATACCGAAGGTAAAGAGTATATTGGGTTTGTTCAATGTCCTTCATGGTGTCTGTCCGTCTTTCCGTCTGTATGAACGCATTTTTTTCCCACACCCTTCAAGCTAGAGACTTGAAACTTTGCAAATGTCTTTATCTATGGCATAGTAAATTAAAGTGTTAAGATTGGAGTTCTACGATAACTAGGGGGCTGGCAAATCGATAAACTCGATAACGCAAAATAGATAGATCCAGCTATTTCGCAAGCCCTTACAGCTAGAACTACTAAATTTTGGAAGAAAATAGCTATTAACAACCCCCAAAAAACTGCATCAAAAATTTTGCCGCCAAGCCCACCCATTCCACCCCCAGCCCGCCCGCAGTTGAACACCAAAAAAGCCCATATCTTCAACAGTTTTTGAGCTAGAGCCATCAAATTTGGTGCCAAGATAGGTGTTGATCCCCACTCAAATTCATAAAAACTTTGGATGCCACGCCCAGTTATACTGCTCTATCCGCCCTCAACCACCCCAACGCTTCGCTAAAAACGGTAGTGCGTGTATCTTCGAAAGTGTTTGAGCTAGAGTCTCAAAATTTGGTAGGTAGATAACTGGAAACGACCCCCCAAAAACTGCATCAAAGTTTTGGGGCCCCAACTACCCATTCCGCCCCCAGCCCCCTCGCAGCTTAAAAACAGAAATGCTTATATCTATTACAGTTTTTAAGCTAGAACCACCAAATTTTGTGCAAAGATAGATGATTACAACCTCCAAAACATGCATAAAAACTTTGGATGCCACGCCAATCCATACTGCCCAAGCTGCCCCAAACCGCCCCAATGCTTCACTAAAAACGGGAATGCGTGTATTTTCCAAAGAGTTAAAGCTAGAGTCACTAAATTTGGTAGGAAGATAGCTGTTGACGATCCCCAAAAAACTGCATCAAAAACCTGGAGCCCTCCCCGTTCTCCAGCCCACTGCATTTTGAAATCAAAAATGCCTATATTTTCTACAGCTTTTGAGCTAGAGCCGCCAAATTTGGTGCCAAGATTTGAGATGAAGAAACCCAAAAAATTTGGATGGCGCCCCCTACCCATACCGGTCCCAGCCCCCCTTCCACCATATTCTACTAGCTTTGAGCTAGAGTCACCAAATTTGGTATGAGGATAACAATTAACATCATAAATAGATCTGCAGCAAAACTTTGGACGCCACGCCCCCCCCCCCCCCCCTTACCACCACCAGCCACCATTCCCTCAAATTTTACTATTTTTGAGCTAGAGTCACCAAATTTGGTAGGAGGATAGCAATTGACATCATACACAGATCTTCAGCTAAAATTTTGATGCCACGCCCTCATACCGCCCCAAGCCCCTACCTTTAACAAACTTTGAGCTAGAGTCACCAAATTTGGAAGGAAGATAGCTTTTTGGCATCCCCATCTGCACCAGACAGTCTTTGAGGCAGAGTACACCCCTGCCGTATCAGCACCACATTGCAATCAGGTCTGTTTTAATCTGTTTTATTACTGGTATCGAGTATACCGCAGTCGGGTACGTTCGACTGCAAAGTTTCTACTTGTTAATAATTAAACAGCTCAAAAAATTTATAATATATTTAAAGTTGTTGAAATAAGCAAATTAAATTGTTCTCATTATTAAGCATATGTCTGCGTATTGATATGCATCGTAAGAAGTATCGACGTATAAATATCATTATATCGATGAATTTTTTGCATCACCAATGTTCTATTCATTTTGATCTGCAGTTCCAAAATATAGTTTGTCTAAGTAACAACTCGCGGTGTTATTATTTTGAGTGAACTCTTAATTCACAGCTGCGCTTACTCTACAAGAGAAATATACATGTAACAAAAGTTAATGTTATTTTTAGGGGTTTAAGATTTTCAAACTGAAATATCAAAAATATCAGATATATCGATATATATATTGATTATAAATATTGCAAAAACCTGATGATATTTTTAAAAAATTATAATCATCGATACGATATTTTTACATATTTTCACAACCCCATTCACACGTATTATTATACTAATGCATTTTGCCAGTTGATTACCTACCCCCCGCGCGACAACTATATCCATGGTGAAACAATTATAAGGTGTTCTATTCCGCATTCCTGCTCTCTTTCGGGGTACTTAGTTTTTGTCAGTATGCATTGATACTTTGAAGTGAGCAGTTGTGTTGCGGAAAATTCGTTGATTTTATATTTGAAAATGTCGAGACAATATTGTTGTTGTTATTTAAAAAATTTATTCCGACAACAAATTTGTTTTATAATTTTTATTTCAAATTCTTTCATTTGCTGCAGCTAACAATAACACTAGCAAGAGCAGTGCGGTATATGAAGTCATAGCTGTCTCTTTCTTATTTCTCTCTTGCCTACTGCTCTCTTCGAAACCTAAGTACCCCGCCACAGCGGAATAGAACACCTTATAATTGTTTCACCATGACTATATCTACAAACAGCTCACACTGGCTACGAGCTCGCTCACATATTCACAGGTACTGAATGATAAGATTCGCCGTACTGAATTAATGCTCTATATTATTTTCAGCTTGGTGCTTCTACATAATTAGGAAAGCCAACACTCAATTACACGTATTTTGTATTCAAATGCTTGAAATAAACTATATATACATATTAAAATTATATATTAGTGTTTTCATTGACAATTATTGAATATTGGTACAAAGCGTGTTTTTCATACAGCAACGTGTGCGTCTCAGCAACGCCAAGCCCGCACCGAATTGGTCGTTTTCAGTTGCGCTTTGCATTCAGCGACCCGTCGATTCAAGGAGTGGCGGCGGGTCAGCGGAATGCAAAAACGGTAAAAGGTTAATAGTATTTGTATACATGTTTGTTTAATTTCTTGCTGGGCCGCGATTTTTGATATGTTTCTATTACATTGTCCTGCATTGAATGTGTTAATACATGAACATACATTATTTTATTTTACTTTACTATATTCCGAGTTTTTTGCTACTTGATTTTACATATGCATTACTGAATACACTTGCGCTATTGTGAAGGAACTTTGACGTTGCGATGCCAAAAAAGGTTGAAGAGTGTCATAAAGTACATTTTGGGCAGAGTATGTATGATAAGTAGCACCAAAACTGATATTTGCCTACCTTGGAAGACAAAATTGGGGGTTTTTTTATACTCAAGGGCATTTATGAGGGAAAAAGGCACACGCACATGCACACATACACAGAAGGCATAACTGACCACGTATAATGAATATGATATTAATGATAACTTGGCTGCCTTACGTATTCTGTGACCCTTTGAAACCTGTTTCTCCGCACAAAACAGTGGCATTAGCAACTGATATGCACGTTGCCCACCAAGTATCTTGAGCAAAATGTGAGAAGGCGAATCAATTGTAAAATATTGATCATGAAGTTGAATTAAAATTTATTTTATTAAAATGAAACTATAATTGCAGTTATTATTGTCCTCATTCATAATGATCGAAGCAGGTCAATGAATGCCAAGGCAAATGCTACTCATACGCATTCATGTATACACAAAAGGACACACACACATTCTTATGATACCTAGTCCAAACGAAATATCAAAAATCATTTCACAGCCCAAGTCGAACAAAACTACTTAAAACACATCAAACGCACAATTGCACCTATGTATATGTACAAATATATATATACGCAATAGTGCTTTGCTGCTCTACGGCAAGCGTCAAAAGCGATGAGCAGGAAGGCATACAAAACAAAGTACATTATGCAATATTCGGGCGCACAGTTATAGGACAGCAGTGCAAAACAAGTGCAAACCATGGCTGTTTTGTATTTTGTAAACAAAGAAGCACTAGTCAAAAGAAGAACAGCCGATATTCGTTGGCAGTAAGGGTGAAGAGCTATCGATAGTCGACGCCATCGATAGCATACGATATTAATTTAGAAACCATCGATAGTCGGCGATAGTGCTATCGATAGTCACCGATAGTCCTGGTCATAACAGACTTATCTGCTTTGTATCTTAAGGCCTGTACGCAGACGACTGAACAACTGTATCATTTATTGATGTTTTGGGTTGAGAGTAAAAGTATATTGACATTTTCTACGTTAAGTGTGTGGTTCGCCTTTTCGAAACAATTTGGCCAGCCTTGCTTAATACTCTTTCGGACTCAACGGATGTGGCGGGAATGGAAATGTACTTGTGTTGCAAAAGTGCGAATTTGCAACACTGGTGTCGTGAACACTCAATTGGTGAGTGTTGAAGTGTTTTACTTTTGGACAAACAGCTGTTTCGCTTTCGTTTTGTGAAATTTTATTTGCTGCAATAACAAAATAAATTTCAAAATGTTTTTTAAAAGCGTGAAAGATTCACTTATAGAAAATTGAAGCAATTGAAGGTATATAGGTCGAAATGCATTATGTGGCAATTTAAGTAAATAAACTAAAATTTATTGCTCATAATGAACAGCTGTTTGTTTTGATTTAGCACCTAAAGCACAGAATTACCCCAAAAAATACTAGAAAATTGCTTGTATTGTGCAACACTTTTTCACTTTTGTATAATTTTTTAACAAGGCAGGGGTGTTGCAAAAAGTGCAAAATGGTTTCTGTACAAGTTGTTGTTGGGATGGTTTGCACTGTTGGACTTCCGCAATTTTGCAACACAAAGTGAACATCCTAAGCGTTTTAAGCAAGGGAAAATTCGTGTAGGTCACCTGCATAATAACTTAATGTAAATATATATTTTTAAGAATTGATAATTTTTTGGTTAATTTTACCTTAAGCCATAATAGAGGATCTTTTTCTTGAGCGGCTATATCTCTTTCCGGGAATTGTCATTGCATCTGATGCGTTTACGTATGTGCTAATTGGTCTTTCTTAAAATCAAATTATTCGTCCTGAGTTTTGGTCTCCGCTGCTAGCGCCAAATTGATTGGGTTTTATTTGAACAAATTCACTAGCTCGGTTTTATTTGTACAAATTCACTAGCTCGTTTTCAAAAACTGTTGAACAGTACTGAAAACCATTCATTTTAAATCGTGGATTCACTGTCGTAGCCATCATGGTTACTGCCCGTTGCTCATAAAGGGTAAGCCCTTTTTTATAGACTCTACAATAGTGTTTCGCATTTTTTTCCCTTGCAAGCTTTTTAATTAAGGTAAAAGTTGTTCAACCTTGCGGTAGAGTCCATATATAATATTGGTATTATAAGAGAAAGCGTCACATAATTTCCACCAGAAATCTTTTCGCTTACTTGTTGGAAAAAAGCCAAAATTTTTCTACGTATTTTAATACAGTACGACCTTGATCAACGCAACCCTCGCTAAACGCAACTCCTCGATAATTGCAACACCCAAATTCTTAACTTGAAAAAAATTTACCTCATTTTACGCAACTTTTTAAGGAAATTATACAAAGTTCAGACCACAATTTCTAATTTTATCAACAACTTAATAAATTAAAATGAAATCCTTGCAGATAAACTCGATTTACTTTGATTTAAATGATAAGAAAATGCATCTACTTTTGGAAATTGGTCTCGTAGCCAACAAAAGATTATCCCTCGGTTTTCGCAACCACCTCAGTTTTCGCAACTGGCCAAATTCTAATAGGTTGCGTTAAGCGAGGTCGTACTGTATATTGACTTCTTCAGCAGTAAATGATAGCAGTGCTTTTGTGGTTGATAATAAATATGTAGAAATGGAAAATGAAATCATTTGTTGTTAATACACGCTGAATCATAAGGTAGAAACTGTTCCACCTTGTTGGTATTTCATGTATCAAAGTGTAAGAGAAGTCTTCAGCCATTTTAAATTTTTCACCCGCTATGGTGCTCTGCTTAAAAAATCGTACTATTGTTATACACTTAACCACGTTTTTGATAAATCGTCGACTTAAGGTATGCGCAAAGCATGGAAGATTTTGTATATTTAATATTTCACATGCTTTCAGCATTGAGCTGGCATTATCTGTCACAATACAAACATTCCAATAATTGAATATATCTTGCAAAGGGTTTGCAATATTTTGGGCAGAACGATTTATTTTCTTGTGGCTAATGATGCTGTTTTCAAATTATAATCATAAACAAAGTGACCTGTGACGGTCAAGAAGCTGGCGTTGCCCCTCGATGTCCACAAGTCACATGTGACCGAAATATCTTCTAGCATCGTTTCTTTGAACATATTTAGAATCAGCACATCTCTTAAATGTGCTTGGGAGTAGAGATGGGCACGGGCCTAAACCAGAGGCCCGGCCCGTAGTAAAAACATCAAAATACAACATCGCTAGTACTGTCCAAATTGACCACAAATTAAACTTTTTTTGTGCTTGCTGCACACAGCTTCTTGAATTTTTACTTTAACTAATTTTATAAAATAAAATTTGGTGCTGTGACGCTACGGTCGTTTTGGAAAAATGAGCTCGATTCCTTACAATTACCTGCCTGACGGGCTTTTTATGCCCTCCGGGCTTTTGAGCTAAGCCGGGCCCGCACGTAAAAAGCCCGGAAATGATTTTTAGGCCCGGGCAAGATAAACTTGGCCGAGGCATAAGTTCTAAGTTTTTATCAATTCAATTTAAGTTCGGGTAACTGGGCCTTATCCACAAGCTTTGAATGCTCTATAAATTCTATGCTCAATGTTTCAGCGCTCTTTCCATCTTATATTTGAATGCTGTGGAGCAAAAAGTCAAATTTTTAATAAATTTAAGCAAGAAAACAACAATTTATAAAATGATTTGTGATTTTTAATATTATTAATGTATTTAGTCTATTTATAACTAAAAGCGTTACCAATTTACTGCGCGAGCATAGGAGCCAGTAATGTTTTTTTACCGAAGCACGTATGTGCGTTCTTATGGCAGTCACTTGCTAGGCGAAGGTGAGCCTGCGATCCAGGGTTACACCAAGGTATTTTGCTGCGGTCAACTGTGGTACTGTGGACCCCTCCAAAAACACGGCCGGTGGCGTTCTCCGCTTCAGAGTGAAGCAAACATTAGTCGATTTGTCGCTATTGATGCCAATGTTCCAACGCCTTGCCCATTCCGCAAACTTTGTAGCAAAGTCCTGGATGCCGTCGGCTGCATCATGTTCACATCGGGACCTGTAGGTGACACAAACGTCATCGGCAAATTTCGCTAGCATTGATGTCCCGTAGAGGCTTTCATCAGGCTGTGGCATGTCGTGGCTATACAGACAGTAAAGCAGGGGGCTGAAAACACTTCCTTGAGGTACTCCAGCTGCCACGTCGTGCTCAGTTGAGAGTGCCGAGTGAAATCTGACCGCGAATCGTCTTCCCTCAAGATATGACCTTTGTAGGCCAATATATGGCGCAGGCAGCGTGTGCTTGATTTTAAGTAGGATTCCGGTGTGCCACACTCGATCAAACGCTTCCCGAATATCCAGAAAGAGGGCGTTGCAATACTCCTTGTTATCGTAGGCAGTCAGTATTTGCTCGACAACCCGATGTAGCTGCTCGACAGTGCAGTGGCCAGCACGAAATCCGAACTGGTGCTCAGGAAAAATCCCTTTAGCATCCATTAACTTGACCATCCGGGCAATCAGTCTCTCAAACACCTTCGAGATCAAAAGGAGGAGACTGATCGGCCGATAGGAGCGAGTTCCCTTTTCGGCTTGCCAGATTTGTGGATCATGGAGATTATCCCGAGCTTCCACTGAGAAGGGAAGTATTGCAACCTTACAATAGCGTTGAACACTAATGCCATAAAGAAAATAGCTTGACTGGGCAGATGGCATCATGGCCTATCGACCCTTTGGTGTTCTCACGTGCAAACAAGTAAGAAGGCTCTAGTCGGGGGAGCCCGACTAGAGAATACCCTGAACCCAGATGCAATAAATATTTTAATCCTTGAGCCCTATTGCCAATAGGATTACTGTGATTATAAGCCAATGCAGTATATTGCCAGATCATCAATTTGGCTTCCGAGGAGGACATGGCACTGTTGAACAAGTTCACAGATTGGTTAAATACATCTTGCAGGCGTTTGACGACCAGGAGTACTCGAACGCAGTCTTTATTGATATGCAGCAGGCCTTTGACAAAGTCTGGCATGTTGGCCTATTGTGCAAAATTAAAGACCTCTTACCTGCACCGTACTATGGCCTGCTAAGGACATATCTTGAAGAACGAGAGTTTAAGGTCAAAGTAAGGGACACATATTTGACGAACTACCTCATGAGAGCTGGAGTCCCACTGGGCAGTGTTCTCGGACCGCTGCTCTATTCGCTGTATACTGCCGATATACCCAGGCCCAGCTGTCACCACATGATAGCTCCCTCTAAGGCTCTTATTGCAACTTATGCAGATGACATCGCAGTTATACAACTCCAGATGTTGCGTAGAAGCTGCTAATGGACTAAAGGGTTACGTTAACACTCTTGCAGTTTGGTGCAAACGATGGAATCTAAAGGTCAATCCGCTGAAAACAACCAATTTCAGAAACTACTGCGCGCTGCGATCGCGCTCACACACACAGTACGGCTGGGCTGGCTGTGCTACGGCAGCTCATGTCGTAGTGCAGCCAGCAAGCCGAATGACATCGAATTCGCCCACAATTCACGAAGCAACAAACGGCAGTCCCGCGAGAGAGTAAAATAACCAGGTTCCAGAAATGTTAGGTTGGTTGGAATATGGCTGTTTGAACCCTCTATAAGTATTACATTCTTATTGCTACAGGGTTACGTCAACACTCTTGCAGGTTGGTGCAAACGATGGAATCTAAAGGTCAATACGCTGAAAACAACCAACACCTGTTTCACACTAAAAAGGCTAGTGATGAATACCCCTGCCATCCAGCTCGAGGGAGTTACCCTTGAACAGCCATCTCAAGCTAAATATCTTGGCATCACCCTCGACAAGCGCCTTACTTTCGGGACACATCTTAAGGCCACAGTGAAAATATGTGGACACCGAATACAGCAACTGCATTGGCTAATCAATAGAAGGAGCACCATGCCGCTTATGTGCAAAAGAGCTGTGTATGCCACCTGTATTGTTCCAATATGGTTCTATGGAATACAGATTTGGTCGATCGCAGCCAAATCAAATTATAAACGTATACAGGTGCTGCAAAATCGGGTACTAAGACAGATCACAGGCTGTCCCTGGTACGTACGCGGTTCTAAACTTCACAGCGACCTTAATCTGCATACAGTGGATGAGCAGATTTGTACACACACGAGCAGATACATTGACAGATTGCTAAGACACCGCAGCCTACTTGCAAGACAACTACGCCCTGCTTGCCCTCTAAGGCGACTTAAACGGCTTTGCCAAGACAATTGGACGTCAATAGGACTCCAATACCCAGTAATCCTGATACTACATTGTTGGGTTTGGTTTTATTTTTCAGTTACTTCCATGTGTTGTTAAGGTACTTTTATGTTTGTACAGGTTCTACACCTAATTAATCATCAAAGAAAAAAAGAAAAATAGCTGACTCAACTTTACGATATCTCCGAAATTTTGAAATATTAATAAAACATAAAAAAAAAAAAAAAAAATTGATGAGAAGACTTTTATGTTTAAATGCGCGGTGACGAACGTCGCGATTTATTATCCAAGTTCAACTTAACTCTAAGTACATTCTTTCTTATTATATAGCTATCCCTATACCCTGAAAACGCTGACCCAGCGCTTCGTGTAGTGTCGGATGGCGTTGCTATGTCGCAAGGCATTTGCCTGCAACGTTGTCGCTAACTCGAGGCGTTGAGCAATATCCGCTGTCGAAGCTGCTCTTGCAGTTCTATGGCACGCCGACTTAGCGTGATCATTATGACAACTTTCATGTTGCTGGGTGATCGTGTTAACTCCTCCCTTGCTAAAGTGCAGGACGTCCTCGGACTTCTTAAAACCTTCGGTGATGACTTGAAGATCGTGTTGGCGTCGAACCTTCTGGTGTTTCTGGTAGAGCTTAGAAAAAGTATAACAGATGACTAAAAAAGCGATCGTGGCCATTCCGGATATAATAGGCCGTTCTATAAGTCCGTCTTCCATCTTGCCAATGTTTCGGAGGTTTTCGATACAAAGCTTCTGCAAGTATGGCAAGCTCAGTATTTCTTGGTGACCTGTTGTGTTAAAGAGCGTTGATGCAGCTGGCGCTGGAGATTTCATAACGTGGTTTTTTAAGTTTCGGAATACAGAGTCGTTCACCTTTATTTCCTCGTCGAATGTAACGAAGAATGTTCCTGTCACCAGTTGTTCGTTGATTGTATTCCATCTATTCCATCGTTGATGATGATTACACCGTCATCGATGACTGTTACTGGCTCAAGGTGGCTGGGGCGAGTAGTACAGAGTGCGATGCTTCCCGAGTGAAGTTGTTGTGCGCATGTTGTGTATGGCAACTTTCTAAAGAATGTTGTTGTAAGGGTAGCGCTGCACATTCCAATCGGAACCACCAGGTTACCGCAGTCGGCTTTTATGTTGTCTTCCGCAAAATTAAGAATAGTTTTGTTGTGCTGAACAGGGTGTATTATTATCTTTTTACATGCTACGTTAGGCTTAGGATATTTGATTATAAAATGTAGAAAATTACTGCTTAATAAAACTTTAATTTGGGCTACGTCAATTAGGTCTGTAATCTAATCGTAATCGTAATATTGGTAGAAAGGAGTCTAAAATCGCGGGTTTGGTTATTCCGATTTTTTTTAGTGTGACCGACAACATCAAGGCTTCAAGTTCGGAAATAATGATTCTATTTCTTGAAAGCAAGTTTTCGTATAAATGTTCTGAACTAATTTGTTTTGTTTTTGCATTTGTTACTAAAATATTTACTGTTTTTGTGAGTGCGTTTATTTGTTCTTGAGTCTTTGTGTTAATATTTATTTGTCTGTTTTCCGATTCTATAAGTTCTTTCTGCGTAAATTTCAAATTCTCGAGATCGTCGAAATCTGGAGTACCGGCTACAAATTTAAGTGCAGGGCCTAATAAATTGATACTACTAGCATGTCTATGGTGAACGTTTACCGTTGCTATGAGAGTCCTTATGTGTCGTAAGTCTGGATTCAATATCTGTCTCATATGTGATTGAGGGAAATGGTTCATCAGTTGTTCCGTTTCTTTTACTATTGTAGAGTACACGGTTAGGTTAGTTGAGTGTTTGAAGTATTGGAAGTCCTTCCAAATAGTCACGTCCCCGTCCATAATTGGTATGTAATTTGAGTTACTGTAGTCGGTTACTTTAGCTGCTATTGGTATGGCGAGAAGAAGTATTGTCAAAATCCTAATCTGTTGATAAAAAGAAGAAATATAAGCTTGCTATATTTACTTCAAATTGTCTTTATGAACTACCCTCCCTTTAATTAAAACTGTGGTCCCCAAGTCTGCTTCCACTGTCTCTTCAGTGTACAGAGTCGTAAGCTTATTTCCTAATCTCTTGTTTGATTTAACAAGGACTTTGTCTCCTACCTTAAAATTTCTGTTCTGTCTCGTTTTGTTTAATCTTTCTAATTGAATATTTTGTGCGTTTAAAACTTTGTCTCTAATTTCTACATTTAGTTTTGTGGTCTATGTGTGAATTATTTCAATAGGTCTTCTATTTGTTACTGAGTGAATAGTTTTCTTGTACTCTATAGATGCGTGAAGTATGAGTTCTACTGTGTCTTCAATACTTCTTTCGATCTTAAGGCACCGTGCGATCTCTACTAGGGTACTGTGGAACCTCTCTACCTGTCCGTTTGACGTGCTATGGAGTGGTAGTGGTTAACAATTTGCACGTTAAATTGGTTATTTAAAAGTTATTTGATTGTCTCGGATGTAATAGATGGCTCATTGTCACAATAAATGGTTCTTGTTTGTCGGTAAAAATTCATAAGTTTTAATATTGCGGTTTTTACATCTGCTATTGTTCTGGAAGCGATTGGTTGGACAATCGAAAATTTTGAGAATTTGTCTAAGCAGGTGAGAAAATATTTTTTGCCAGTTGAAAATATGTCGATATGTAGTATTTCGCCTGTGTATGAAGGAATAGGCGTTTCGCCGAGAATCTGTTTCTGTGGGTTTCGATCATATTTCGCTTTATGACAGGTTTTACAGTTTGCAACAACCTGATTTGCCAGATGAGTCATTTTGGGGAAAAAATAGTCCTGCAGGATTTGTTTTACATTTTCCTGGGCGGCTCTATGAGCCCTATTGTGTTCTGTGATAGTAATTTCCTTTTGTTCGTTTGTGTCCAAGATGTCTGTTACCAAGAGATCTGTATAACGGAAAGTAGTTGTCGGGAATGTCTCTATTAATTTATGTTGAATGAATGCCAATATTGGAAGTTCGCATAAAATTGCATTGACTACGTCCTTCTTAACCACATCACCTACTCTCTGAATGAGTGTTTCTCTGTCTGAGAAATAAATGAGATGACGAGGTTTTTTACCAAACATAATGACCGTTCTAACTGAGGCAGCTCCGCTTTCTTGTATTATTATCTGATTCCGACAGCAGTTGACCGGTTTGTCTGTCTTTTCGATAGTGTAGGTAAGTGATAACTCGCTGTGTATTGTGGCAATGTCAAATTGTGCGTCATCTTCTAACGCGCGGATATGATGCCGGGACAGTGCATCGGCGACGAAGTTTTCTTTCCCTGGTTTGTAAAAAATCTGGGCATTGTGCTCGTCAATGAAAGCTTTCCAACGCTTAATTTTAGCGTTCGGATTACGTTCCGAGACGGCGAAAGTTAGAGGCTGGTGATCCGTAAAAACATTTAAATTCTTCAAGCCGTATAAGTAGTTTCTTAGATTCTTTAGAGCCTACACTATGGCAAGAAGTTCCCTTTCGTTTGTTGCAAAATTTAATTCTCTATCTGTCGGAGGCAGCAGCAGACAACAAACAACTGAGCGAGCCAACGTTAATTTTTGTTAGTCATAAGTCGCGTGTTTACGCATCACTGATTTTCGTTCTTGCCTTGCACATGCGAATTATCTAATTGCATAGATAACAATTCTCGCAGCTGCTTAGCGTAAGTCAACGCTTGCGCCACTCTCGTTTTTCGTCTCGTTTGCTACGGTTGCGCATCGGCACATGCCCACGCGTATTAAAACCTTACATGTACATAATTAAGCGTAAAGGAAAGGCACACATTTGTACGAACAATTAAATCACAAAATAACATTAAAACTTGATCTGAATGAATAAAACAAAAAGGTGATTGTGTTTTATATACGTACCTACAACAAAAAAAACCTAACCTTCTGCTCCAGTTCGAACATAGGTGAACACAAAAAAGTGCCTCCTCTAAACACTATCCTTTAGAGTGCTTGATATCATGGTTATTGGTTTTTCGCCCTGTGATAGGACTGCTCCTAAACCAAAGGAAAAAGCGTCTGTTGCCAAATCGAAAGCCCTCTTGTAATCTGGGTATAGTAACATCATATTTTCGGATGCAAGGACCCCTTTAAGTTTCTCGAACGCCTGACGCTGACTTTCACCAAAGTTGACTGGTATTTTTTTGGATTGTTCGGCACTCACCTTTCCGTTTTCGCCTTTTAAAATGTCACTTATAGGTCTCGCTATAGATGCAAAGTCTTTAATGAAACACCTATAGTAATTTGCTAAGCCCAGGAATGATCGTACGTTAAATAGTGTGGTTTGTTGTTCATAGTTGCGAACTGCATCTCCTTTTTTGGCGCACGTTGTTATGCCTCCGCGGGAAACTATGAAACCCAAATACTCAACACTCTCTTTGAAAAAGTTTGATTTTTCGCGCGAAGCCCTCATATTAGCTTCGAACAATTTATCTAAGACCCATGCTATGTGTGTGACATGGTCGCTCATGTTTTCTGAAAAGATTATTACTTCATCGACGTAGACATAGCATGATTTTCCTATCTGTTCCCTAAGCACATCGTCAATGGCTCTCTAAAAAATACTGGGTGCATTTTTCAACCCAAAAGGAAGTCTGCAAAATTCGTATCTCCCATTTGCTACTGAAAAGGCCGTTTTCTCTCTGTCTCTTTCGGCGAGTAGTATCTGGTGAAAACCAGATTTTAAGTCTAAGGTGGTAAAGTACTGTGCCTTGCCTAAGGATGCTAAAATAAAAACGACGTTGGGGATAGGATATTTGTCGTCAGTTGTTTTTAAATTACGTTTCCTTAAATCTATTACCAAACGTTTTTTCGTATTTCCCTGTTCGTCAGTCCCCTTTTTATCTACAACCCAAATAGGATGGTTATATGGCGACCGGGATGGTCTGATAATACCGTCTCTTAATATAGCTTGTGTTTCTGAATTTACGAAATCAGAGACGCCCATCGGATATGGGTATAATTTTGAATATATGGGGTCCTCGTTCTCTGTCCGGATAGTAGCAATGATATTAGTATTGTATGGAAGAGCCTCGTCTGGTTCTGCAAATGCACCTGTTCGGTTTCCTAACATTACAGGAAATTTTCCTTTAATATTTTGAAGTACTTCTATCTTCAATATTTTCAACATTTGTAAAATTTACGTCCAAACATTTTAAAAATTTGATTGTTTCAGAACTGTTATTAGTTATAAGTTTTTGTTTTTAAGGTCAAGTACAACGTCAGTTTGTTTAAGTAAGTCCAGTCCAATTATTCCGTCAAATGTTGTGAGGTTTGGTAATAGGAAGAATGGCGAATTTGTATTAAAGAGGTGCATCACGCACTTTTTATTTATGGTGTTATAACCATGGATTGATTTAACATGGATTGGTTTAGTTAAGTGAATAATATTTTTTATATTATATTATATTATTTATATTTTTTATATAATTCTTGGAAGCTCCTGTGTCTATTAAAAGTTTAATTGTTCCCCCTGCGATATCCCTTTCTATAGCCGGGAGTAGGGAGTTGTGCCTAAAAAATTGATTTGGTCGAATTGTGTGAGGTCATCGTCAGTATTTTCTACTTCGTCCTCCTCTACTGTTGAGTATTCGCTTTCTTCGCTGTCAGGTGGGGCATAGTCCGAGGCTATATGGTTGATTCTCTGTTGTTTCGGTCCTGTATACCTTGCACTGCTATTGTTTGGTCTTTTATTTGCCTGCCCCTGAATGTTGTATGCGTCAGGTTGAGCGTTTTGTTGTTGTATTTGCCACTGATTGTTCTGAACTTGTCTGAAAGTTTGACCGCCTTGTTGATTTTGAGTTGGTTGTCTAAAACGTGAGGAGCTGTCGATGTCCATTGGTTGGACTTGATCTTGTTTAGGTGGTTGTCCTTGTTTTTAATTGAAATGAGAACTTTTACCTTCCTGATTAAATCTGGCATCTGGTATTATGTTTCTTTCCCTGCCCTGTTGTCTTTGCTCGCATTTTTAATTTTTTTCTTCAATGCTAATTACTAGCGAACATGTATCGCTCATGGTTAGCCTCGACTTCTTGGGCTAATGCTAATGCAGAAGGAAGATCGAATGATATTGCGGAAAAAAAAACGTCGCTTAACGATTTTCTAGTTCCTGAAATAAATACACGTAGTGCATCTGCTCTGTACTTTTCATTCAATGGAGCGGCTACTGTATTGTCGTAGGTCATGATTGTATTGTTTATAAGTAGAGTCAGTTTTTTCTCTACTTCGTCGTAGTATTGTAGCAATGTCAGATTTCCTTGGCGGGGTGTTGACATTTCTTGTTCTATCAAATACACTGGTCGTTTGTCAGCGTATGTGAAATCTAAACGGTTGATTATGGCTTTAAAATTGAGAGCGGTATCAAAAGATGAAAGAATCATATCGGCTGAACCATTTATTTTGTTCCTCATTATGCCAAGAGCTTGATAATGTTTGGAACTACCGTCGTACTTTTCGTACACCTTGTATGCGGTATGCGCCGCTTTCCTCCATGAGACGTATGTCTCGATTTTACCCTTGAAGTCCGGTAGGGACTTTATAATGTCTAAAGTCTCGTTGCAAATAACAGTTCTTGTTATTTCGGCATCTTTTTATGTCTCTACTTCGGGTGTGTTGATTTTTTATCCGTCTAAGTGTTCTTTAATATCTTTTATTTTTTGGCTAAAACTTTGTTCTTGTGTGGCGAGTGCGCTTGAGACTGCGACTTCTACAATAGCCTTTAATTGCTCAGTGGTCAGTGCCATGTTTAGACAGCTTTGGGTCTTATGCTGATTTTCTGAACTTCTAAGGTTTCTAAATTTACCCAGCAAATCCTCTAAATCACTATTAGACATATGTTTTATTAACGCAAAGAACAAATGATTTTTGTTCTGTTTTTATATTCGGAATCTTTCCCTAAACTTGTGCCTATAATATTCGTTTTCAGTCAACACACACAAAAATTTTTTAAATTCGTTCTGTTTTACTTTTAATTCAAAAAATAATTTGCAAAGAAACTAATCAAGTAAAAATTTCAATGAACACTCCACTTACATGATTTGTTTACAAGTTTGGTTGTGTTGCTGTCGTTGGTTGTTGTTCTTCGTTTTTGTTATGTTGCTGCTGGTTGGCGTATTTTGTTGTATTGTATCGTATTGTCGCTGCTGTTGCTGCCGCTTCTTTTTAGTTATTTCGCTGCCGCTATTATTATATTTTATCGAGGATTTTTTGTAATCGCGTCCAAAGATGAAATAGTTTATTGAACAACGGTCGGGGTTGTTCGAGCACGTCGGGCGCCAATTAACCAATTTCTGTGTTATTGATGAGAAGACTTTTATGTTTTAATGCGCGGTGACGACCGTCGCGATTTATTATCCAAGTTCAACTAAACTCTAAGTACATTCTTTCTTATTAGGGAGCGTTCAAGTATTACCAACAAGAATCCATACTTATAGAGGGTTCAAACAGCTAAAATCCAACCAACTGGCGATTTTACTCTCTAGGGGGACTGCCGTTTGTTGCTTCGTGTGTTGTGGGCGAATTCGATGTTATTCGGCATGCTGCTTTCGCTACGACATGAGCTGCCGTAGCACAGCCAACCCAATTTCAGAAACTACTGCGCGCAGCGAACGCGGTTTCACTCGCAGTACGGCTGACAACAGTCATTCTCCAGCCTTTGCTTCGAGCGGACGTGATCTTTGCAATGTTTCGTAGCTGTGTCGAGTGCAAAGCTGAAGTGACTCCGAGTCATCTTCGCTGCTTTGAAGCGGTGCAATGCGCTTCTCTTTGTCGGAGAGTGTTTCACTTGTCCTGCATTAAACTGCCTACTGACATTATTAAAACATTAACAATGTCGCCCAATCTCTTGTGGCAGTGTGATTATTGCCTTATGTGTAATGATTCGCACGTTAAAATTGATGAGCTGTGCGCGAAAATCAATAATCTCGAAAAGCTCTACAATGATTTAAATAAAAAACTCAATAATTCAAATAGTGCTGGTTCTGCAATAGACTCTCTGTTAGCTACGGCTCAACAAGACGTAACTGCAATCAGGGTTATTGAACCTGCTCAATTGGTTGTCAGTGAGAGTGATGCGCTCTCTGATCAAGGTGACGATTTTGTCACAGTACAGAGCCGACGAAAGAGACGTATTAAAAACAACAATAAGCGCGTTGTTGGCATCGCTCCCGCGTTTGAAGGGCTAGAGGTGAAGCAGAGCTTGACATATTTACACATTGGTAAATTTTCAGCTGGAACGCAATCAGAGGCGGTGTTGAAGTATGTCTCCGAAAAGTTGAAGGTGCAACCTGATACGCTTAAATGTTTAAAGCTTGTTAAGAGGGATGCTGACACTGATTTACTGCACTTTGTCAACTTTAAGCTTGGACTTCCGGAACAACATTTATCAAATGTTTATAACAATTCCTTCTGGCCTCTTGGTGTTCGAGTCGCTAGATTTGTAAATAAGCCGCGGCCTCATAAAGACAATACACCGGTTAATTTGGTAAACTTGGACCACCCACGGACATCCACACCAATTCCTCAACATCATACTTTGGTTTCATCAAAAAACCACTAAGTTTCGGCGCTACTGGTTGTTTTGAGGTTGCTGCTCACGCACTCACAGCTGCATGTGCTAGACAACAACAAATACCAGTTGCGCGATTTGGGCGAGAGCATAATCCCGCTCGTGCGCTCTTGACTTTGGACAGTTATCAATTTTCGCTTCTACTGCTCTCTCGTTCGTCGCTTGGACAACAACAAAAACAGGTGTTATCACTGCTTGCCCTTTGCGGCGTTCATAATGCTTCGGATGCTGTGGACTTTTTTCATCGGCCCCCGCTCTTCTTCGCTGCGCTTTCATCTGTTAAGTTTTTGAGTGAGTTAACTTGCGCTCACACTCATAACTCTTCGTTCATATCGATGCCTACGCTATGTGTGACTGCTGCGCTGGACTTGGCTGCTTTTGTTGCTATGAATAGAGCTGCATCTTATATTAAGCTAAATTATTTGTTTATTGCTAAGCCGGTTGTGGATGAGCAGTATTCTTACATTCTTCCCTTGCTATCACCGCAATTATTTATGCGCCATACGCATTATACTTCTCCCTTGCCTGCACCTGTTAACGCTCAGGGGTGTAAGTATAATTCAAGTACTAATTCTTTGCGAATATTTTTCCAAAATGTTGCTGGCATGCGGACCAAATCGCTTGATGTTCGTATGGCTACCTCGGATTCTGATTTTGACGTCATAATATTAGTTGAGACTTGGCTCAATCCTAATTTCTTTGACGGTGAATATTTTGATACCCAGCTCTTCCATGTCTTCCGGAAAGACAGAGACACTGTAAGCACACAGTGCTTGAGGGGTGGTGGTGTTATTGTTGCTGTTCGGCTGTATCTGCGCACAGTAAATCTTAGCAACAATGATCCAGTTTTAGACCAGCTTGTGATCAATATTACGGGTCAGACTGAATCATTATTTATTTGTGCATCTTATGTTCCACCGAATATCCCACTTGAATTGTATCAAGCACATATTGCAAATGTGGCCTCTATTCATTTTGGATTAAAGGTTTCTCAAAGTCTTTGTGTTTTAGGGGATTTTAATCTAAGAAGGCTGGGTTGGGTTCCCTCATTGGATGACTCTACTATGGTCCCTTGTAATGTTCATTTACCGCACGAAATTGCTCTGCTAGATAAACTATTCAGTATGGGTTTGGTGCAGATAAATAGTGTGTTCAATAAATCGCACAAAATTCTTGATTTGGTTTTTGTCTCTAAAGAAAATAAATTTTCTATAAACCTTTGTCCAGCTCCGCTTACTCCTTGTGATATGCACCATGAACCTATTCTGTTAACATTAGAGACATACAGTTTTCGAGCTACTCCGCACTCTCTTAATAATATTAAATATATCTTTACACAATCTAATATTTTAAGCATTAAGAATTCTATTTTGGGAATTAATTGGGATAGAATCTTTTCGCAACTTGATCTTGAAGGCGCTTACGACATGTTTTTAAGTTTATTTAAGCAGATAATGGCAAATAATTCCATTATTAAAAAGTACAACCCGAGGTTACCTTGGTATACTGCTAGTTGAAAAAATTAAAAAGCCTTCGCAATAAATTTTTTAAAAGATATGCTATTTCCCTGAATACTTTTGATTTGGAGCGCTATAAGCTTCATAAGCGTGAATTTGAATTTCTAAATAAATTCTTTACAATCAATATATCTCTGAAGTGGAATCAGGAGTAAAGCTTAATCCTAAATCGTTTTGGTCATTTGTTAGAGCTAAAAAGGGTTGCTCAGCCATCCCGTCTTCTATGACCTTAGGTTCACATACTGCTAGTTCTGATGCCTCAATTGCTGAACTGTTTGCTCAATTCTTTAGTTCTAACTTTGAGCCGCGATGTGATTGGCATGATTCGTATATTCTTTCAAAAATACCAACGTTATTTAATATAGGTAACTTGCAACTCTCAAGTAATGACATAGTTGCAGCTTTGTCCGATTTTAATTCTTCAATCATTCCTGATAGTGATGGAATCTCCTCGTTTATCCTTAAATCTTGTGGTAGTGAGCTCTGTGAGCCACTTAGAATTTTATTCTCTAAGTCCCTCTTGACTGACATATTTATTAAGTCATGGAAGTCGGGATTGGTGACATCTGTTCATAAGAACTCGTCAAAAAGCCTTATAAGCAATTATAGAGCCATCCCAAAATTAAGCAATGTCTCAAAATTATTTGAGCGTGTAGTTGCAAAGCGTCTAACATTTCTTTTTAAGTATTATATTTTTTAACCAGCATGGTTTTATGAATGGCAGATCTACTGTGACGAATTTATCAGTTGTCAGCAATTTCTGCATTAACTCTCTTAAAAATCGATTTCAGGTTGACACAATTTATACAGACTTTGCCAAAGCCTTTGACAAGGTATGTCGTAATGCGCTTTTGGCAAAGCTATCTCAAGCAGGTTTCCACTCATCCCTTCTGGATTGGTTTCGATCATACCTTGATTCGCGTTCTTACCGTGTGGTAGTAAATGGAAAATTTTCAAGGCCCTACATTGCACCTTCTGGTCTTCCACAAGGTAGTGTCCTTGGACCTATCTTGTTTATATTTTTTATTAATGATATTTCCTCCTGCTTTAGGCACACCTGTCATCTTTTATATGCTGACGATCTTAAATTGTTTAAAACGATTAAATCATCAATTGACTGTGTTGACCTCCAGGAGGATTTACACAGAGTTGGCACATGGTGCCTGCAAAACCATCTTCCACTCAATGTTTCAAAATGCTTTTTTGTACGCTATTCTAGAGCTCAAAATCCAATAATATTTTCCTACTCGTTAGGTGGCTCGCTTCTATCTAGCAGATGTGAATCGCTTGACCTCGGAGTCCTTTTTGATTCTAAATTCAGTATTGTAAAGCATATTGATTATATTTTGCCGAAAGCATATGCAATGTTGGCTTTCGTTAGACCCAATTCGGCCCAATTTACTGATCCGTTTAGAAGGATATAGTTGTATTCAGCATTTGTGCGCTCTAAACTTGAATATGGCTCCTTAATCTGGTGTCCATACACTTCAATACTTATAAGTAGACTTGAACGTGTGCAAAAAAAATTTTTAAAATTTGCTTTGCATCCTCTTGGATTTCGTGAACCGCTGCCTAGCTATACTGATAGATGTCGCCTTGTGCGGCTTTCAACTTTAGAGGATAGACGTACAATAGCGGCATTGTCGTTTTTATACTCGATACCGAAGGTAAAGAGTATATTGGGTTTGTGCAATGTCCGTCATGGTGTCTGTCCGTCTGTCCGTCCGTATGTTCGCAACTTTTTTCCACACCCTTCAAGTTAGAGACTTCAAACTTTGCAAATCTCTTTATCTATGGCATAGTAAATTAAAGTGTCAAGATTGGAGCTCTACGATAACTAGGGGGCTGGCAAATCGATAAACTCGATAACGCAAAATCGATAGATGCAGCTATTTCGCAAGCCCTTACAGCTAGAACTACCAAATTTGGGGAGAAAATAGCTACTATCAATCCTTAAAAAACTGCATCAAAAGTTTTGGAGCCACGCCCACCCATACCGCCCCCAGCCCCCCCGCAGCTTAACCCCAAGAATGCCCATATCTTCTACAGTTTTTGAGCTAGAGCCATCAAATTTGGTTCCAAGATAGGTGTTGACGATCCCCAATCAAATTCATTGAAACTTTGGAGGCCACGCCCAGCTATACTGCCCTATCCGCCCTCAACCACCCCAACGCTTCGCTTAAAACGGTAGTGCGTGTATCTTCCAAAGAGTTTAAGCTAGAGTCACAAAATTTGGTAGGTAGATAACTTGAAACGACCCCCCAAAAACTGCATCAAAGTTTTGGGGCCCCACCTACCCATTCCGCCCCCAGCCCCCTCGCAGCTTATAAACAGAAATGCTTATATCTATTACAGTTTTTAAGCTAGAACCACCAAATTTTGTGCAAAGATAGATGATTACAACCTCCAAAACATGCATAAAAACTTTCGATGCCACGCCAATCCATACTGCCCAAGCTGCCCCAAACCGCCCCAATGCTTCACTAAAAACGGGAATGCGTGTATTTTCCAAAGAGTTAAAGCTAGAGTCACTTAATTTGGTAGGAAGATAGCTGTTAACGATCCCCAAAAAACTGCATCAAAAATTTGGAGCCACGCCCCCCCGTTCCCTAGCCCCTTGCATTTTGAAATCAAAAGTGCCTATATTTTCCACAGCTTTTGAGCTAGAGCCGCCAAATTTGGTGCCAAGATTGGAAGTGAAGAAACCCAAAAATTTTGGATGGCACCCCCACCCGTACCGCTCCCAGCCCCCCTTCCTCCATATTCTACTAACTTTGAGCTAGAGTCACCAAATTTGGTATGAGGATAGCAATTAACATCACAATCAGATCTGCAGCAAAACTTTGGACGTCACGCCCCCCATACCAGCCCCCAGCACCTAGCCCCCCTTCTACCATATTCTACTAACTTTGAGCTAGAGTCACCAAATTCTGTTTGAGGATAGCAATTGACATCATAAATAGATCTACAGCAAAAGATTGGATGCCACGCCCCTCCTTACAAACCCCAGCCCCCCTTCCCACAAATTTTACTATTTTTGAGCTAGAGTCACCAAATTTGGGAGGAAGATAGATTTTTGGCATCCCCATCTGCACCAGACAATCTTTGAGGCAGCCTACACCCCTGCCGTATCCACACACCTTTGCAATCAGCTCTCTTTTAATCTGTTTTACTTCTGGTATCGAGTATACGGCAGTCGGGTGCGTCCGACTGCAACGTTTCTACTTGTTAAATGATATTATTGTTGGAAGGATTGATTGTCCTGTTTTACTTTCCTTAATAATGTTTTTCACCCCATCGAGGTGTCTCAGGGTTGCAAATACATTTTTAATAAGCATCCACGGCACCAACTATGGTCTAAATGAGCCTATTACTAGGACTTTAAGTATTTATAATTCACTGCCAGTCGAGTTGCCTTTCGATTTTATTTCTAATTCTAGATCAATTAAGCATCTTCTTAAGCAGTATTTTTTTCGTGATGTTTCTATTTCTTATTGTGTGTTGTTTAGCTTTAAGAAGTTATAAGTTAATATACCAGAACGGAGAACTATGTTGCTCTTTGGTAGTTTGGCATAAATAAATAAATAAACCACTCACCAACCTACTCAGGGGAGAGAATGGCCGACTCTCAAAACACGTTTCCAGAAAAGTAAAAATTTCTCTAGACCAGAGTGCTCTAGAAGCTTTTCAAAAAATAAGAAATAAATTAGTTTCAGAAGATGTAACACTCGCTTATCCCGATTTCAATAAAGAGTTCCAACTGACCACAGATGCTTCGAATTACGCTATAGGCGCAGTTCTGGAACAAAACGGGAGACCAATCACTTTAATTTCGCGTGCGCTGTCAAAAACCGAAGAAAACTATGCTACTAACGAAAAACAAATGTTGGCAATAGTATGGGCACTCCATAGCCTACGCATGTACATTTACGGTACCTCTAAAGTGATCATTTATACCGACCATCAACCACCGACATTCGCCTTAAGCAACAAAAACCACAACGGTAAACTCAAACGGTGGAAAAGCTACCTCGAAGAATACAATCATTAACTCCACTATAAACCACGCAAATCAAACGTAGTGGCAGATGCTCTTTCAAAAATCCCATAAACCCGCAAATAAATAGCACAACTGCATAAATGCATAGCGACGAAAGTTCCTCGCACAACTTAATTCCGGTCATGAAGTTCCCAATCAATGTTTTCAAGAACCAAATTTTTTTTATTAATTTCGGAAGAAGAATCATATAAATTCGAAATACCTTTTCCACAATATCATAGACACATTGTTAAAAAGAAAAGTTATTCAGAATCTGAACTAATAAAGATACTTAAGGAAAGGTCCTGGTACAGCTTAGTACATATTATTAGTTGTGCACACATAAATAGATCGGTTCTCATTTTGGCAGATCGCTATACTTACATGTTAGTGCAAGCACATATATAAGCAGCACAGTGGTACAAGGTTAATTAAAACTAAAATAGTTAACAAACTAAAAGCGCTCGTTGTACGCTATTGGTAAATTCTTAAAAGTTGATTACTTGCTTTGAATTAGGAGCTTAAACTGAACGTGTTGTTTTAATAAGTTTAAACGTTGAGCTAAAATTTAGTTTTCGAGCAAGATGGCTCCAAAAAAGACCAATAAGGCTTCAGAGCAGTGTTCTCATAGAGAAAGTTTATTGAACTCGTTGAATCGCAACAAAAACTATGTAATGTCCAACTGCCAGTCTATGGTCGCCGCGGAGTTGGAGGCGCGCTTGAGTTTGGTTGAGTCAGTGTTTGCTCAGCTGTGTGACATTCAGAGTCAGATTGAGCAGGCTGGTGAAGATGAGGTTGGATTCGATACTCGCCAATGTATGGAAGATACGTATTGCGAAATAAAGGCAAAAATTTTGAGCCAGTTGACAAAAAGGGGTCGTCACTCAACTGGGAGTTTCGAGCCGTCAGCAAACTCAACAATGACCAATAATAACGGTGCTCGCGGTGCTAAGCTGCCTGCATTGAAATTACCACAATTTAAAGTTGAAGTCACGGATTGGACCACCTGGTTCAATTTATTTGTTACATTGATTGAAGCAGAGAACGACCTTGATGAGCTTTCAAAGTTCATTCATCTAAAGTCCTGTTTAGGTACTGTTCCCTCACGAACAATTGAATATTCAGAATTGTCGGCAGTTAACTACAGGCCCTTCAATTGCTCAGAGATCGTTTCGAACACAAGGCTATTATTCTGCAGTCACATATTTGCGAACTTTTTAGTATTCGAAAGATGAAGCAATCGGATGCAGAGTCGCTAAGGATGCTAGTTGATTCCATAAATTCTCAATTGGTCGCCCTTCGCTCTTTAGGCAGTGACAAGGAGATATTAGATGCCTTTGTTTTTCATTTGTCGCAAAGCAAGCTAGATGATGAAACATTAGAAAAATGGGAAAGCGAGTATGACTGTTCAAGGCTACCGTCTTGGGAGGGCAAGCAGTTCCCTCAATAGAGTTGCTCAACAATAGAGAAATAAATTTATCAAGTTGCGAGGTTAGAAAAGCCATTTCAGCCAAAACAGCCCCCAAGAGTGAAGCAAAAAGTGCAAGTTTGGCGACTGCAATGGATAATACTAGTGCTTGTTATAGTTGCTCTGGTCAGCATCATTTGAAGGCGTGCCCAAAATTTAAATCCTTAACACCCTTACAGAGATACCACGAAGTAAAAAGGATAGGCTTATGTGTAGTTTGCTTCAGTAAGTGTCATCTAACGAAAGATTGTAGTAGGCCGCGTTGTGGTACGTGTCACAAGGCGCATCATGAACTGCTTCATAGAGAGACCGGAGAAACTGAAAATGCAAGTGATATGAAGGGGGGTTCAAGCTCGCTTTATAGTTCCTTGCTAGCAAATAAGGCTGTAAGTTTTCTCGCAACAGAGATAGTGCTCGTGAAATATTCGATGGGACTGTTTCACAAATGTAGGTGTGTGCTGGACTCGGGAATTGAGTTGAATTTTGAGATTTCTTGGCTAGCTTCCAAACTGGAGTTGCCAATTATGAGTGTTCACTATTCGCTTAATGGTATAGGAAATTTCAAGTCTGAAATTCTTAGTGAATTAAAAACGATATTTTAATCTTTAGTGACAAACTTTGAAGCAACTGATAGATTTAGTGTTCTACCAAAAATAGCGCAATATAACCCGAAACCAGCAGCAACAGCATTCGACTTGCGGTTACCGAAGAAAGTCAAGTTAGCAGATCCTTGCTTCGACTCGGCTAATGAGATAAATATGTTGTTGGGGGTGAACCTGTTCTTCAAGCTTATAGTTGCGGGGCAAATCAAGCTAGGTTTAAATAAACCGATTCTTCAAAAATCGCTTCTGGGCTGGATCCTGGTAGAAGAATATGAACAAGACGACAATGTGGCATTAATCTGCTATCATTCAGCTAAGGTTAAGCAAGATTAGGCAAAAGAGTTGCACAAAATAGTTCAAAGGTTTTGGGAGTGTGAGGAAATTCCTCAACGCTCTGATTCGGTTTCCTGGAGTCCAGAAAATCAGCAATGCGAGCACAACTTTGTGTCTAAAGTAAAGCTTACAGAGAGTAATAGATTTGTAGTGTCCCTGCCATTTAAGGAGCCTAGGGAAGGTTTAGGCAGCTCCTACAAAATTGCACTCAACAAATTTTTAAATTAAGAAAGAAAATTCAATCGGAACGCCGAGCTTAAAGAGCATTATGCGGAGTTCATAGAGGAATGCATGTCTTTGAATCATTTGGAGGAGGTGCCCACAGAGCAAGTTCACAATGTGAAATACTTTATTCCTCACCATCCAATTATTAGACCAGACAGCTTGACAACTAAGTTAAGAGTCGTGTTCGATGCTTCGTGCAAGACGACGAATGGATTGTCATTGAATGACACAATGCTTGTGGGACCTACGTTGCAGCCAGACCTCTTTGAAACGCTTACGCGGTTTCGGTTTTACAGATATGCTCTGACGGCAGAAATTACAAAGATGTATAGGCAAATTATGGTTGAACCAGTTGATTGCATATATCAGTGCATCCTGTGGCGTCGGAATAATACAGAGACGTTAAAGGTGCTGCGTCTGAAGACCGTTACTAACGGTACGAATTCTGCCCCCTTTCTTGCAGTGCGATGTCTGTATTATCTTGCAGAGCGTTACAGGTCGCAGTATCCACTAGCTTATGAAGCGATTCAGCGCAACTTTTATATGGATGACTTGCTGTGTGGAGCAGAGTCCATATCGACATTGGGCGATTTAAAAAGGGAAGTCGCAGAGTTGCTAAAATTGGGAGGATTTTAACTGCATAAGTGGCAAACTAATTGTGGGGCTCTTCCGGGTGATACAAAATTCCCTGAGAATCTTAGAATCTTACAATACCCCAATGAATTGGAAAGCTATTTCCAAATGCCTGTCAGCACATAACGCTGATAAAAGAGATTTAAAAACTCTCGAGTATCAGATGTTCTCTGAGGCAAGGTCATATGACAATAAACGAATTCTATCAGGCTGTCTACCATCAATTATCGTTATTCCTAAATCAGATAGGTGCACAGGAAGAATCTCCAGAAACCATTAGGGCATTAACCGATAACTATCGAGGCAAAGCTCTAGATACTTTTGGCAATCAAGGAGCCAAGAGACTTAAGCCATGCTCTTCATTTGTGTATTTGGTCGAAAATCAACAGCAACAAAATTCTTTTGTGCCCAGAAGAAGACAACAACCTCCACCCCTGCCAGTTAGGCTGACGGTCATGAGATTCCCTGCTCAAAATACAAACCAGCGGAGAAATTTCGCCCCTAGACTCTACCATACCCCACGACCTGCTACTAACCAACATCAGATGCCGATGGCAGGAGCTTTCTATGGTAGGCCAATTAATCGAACCATACACCCACAATTTGCATATCAACAGCAAGTGCCTAATCAAGGGCAGCGGTACGCTGTACCTCCTATGCCATTCGCCCCAAAACCGGAGGCTAAACCAGAGCCCATGGACATAGATCATTCTGTCCGATCACGACATATCGATTACATGAATAGGGTTCGAAATAACGACTTAGTAGGAAAGCGTCCTCCACCTCAAAGTCAATCAGGTCCCCTTCAAAAATACCAGAGACAATACCACGTAACTACAGGTGAGGTAGAACCAGTTAAAGAGAAGCAATAGCACGATACAATTGCAGAGGACGCAGAACAAGGCTATTTAGAATATCTAGAACAAGTAGGGATAGAGTACTTATCAGAAGCTGTACAGTACGAAACCGAAAACGAGTATGCCACGGAGTTAGTAGATACCGCAGACATTCATTTTTTAGATAAAAAAGTTCGTCATTGCCCTATTTTAAGTGCAATACGAGGAACGGAAAAAAGCTTAAATTTCTGATAGATACAGGCTCAAACCAAAATTAGATTCAAGCCAATTTAGTACCGAAGGCCAAATTTAGTGAGAAACAGTTTTTCGCAATTTCTGTCGGCGGACAAACAAAAATCACCCATCTCAGTTTATTCGGACTTGATCAAGTTCCAGTCAAAGTTTTCCTTCTCCCAACTCTTAAAACATTTCATGGCATATTGGGTAACGATACCCTGAAACAGCTTAACGCTGTAATCGACGTACGCAATGACGTCTTAGAAATAGATGGGAATTATAAAATAAAAATCAAACAATTGGCTACTCAAGCGGTTAACAACATAAAAGTCTGGGCAGACAACATGTCTGCGAAACAAAAAGAGCTCATGGGTAGGATGACCGAGATGCATGCAGAGTTATTTGCTGAACCTGATGAAAACTGCGGTAACTGGCGAAATAAGAACCACTTCAGACACCCCAATACATAGTAAACACTATCAATACCCCGCCTCTTTAATAAAAGAAGTAGAAAAACAAATGGACCAATTGCTGCGAGACGGCATAATAAGATTTCACGGTCACTGTACATCGCACCTGTGTGGATGGTGCCAAAAAAACAAGACGCTTCAGGACAGAGGAAGTATAGGCTGGTAATAGATTACCGAAATTTAAACAAGGTAACCATATTAGATCGATACCCAATACCAGAAATTGGGGACATTATAGCACAATTGGGCGATAACAAATATTTCTCCGTGCTAAATCTGAAAAGCAGGTTTCATCAAGTAACACTTAAAGAGAAAGATATAGAGAAAACCGCAATCTCGGTAAATGGTGGTAAATTCGAGTTCACTAGGTTACCCTTTGGATTAAAAAATTCCCCATAAATATTTCAAAGAGCCCTCGATGATATACTAAAAGACCACTTTGGCAGGAGATGTTACGTCTTCATAGATGATATAATAGTTTTCAGCAAATCAGAAAAAGAACATGCAGAAAACCTTGAGAAGATATTCTCCACTCTTTCCAAGGCCAATATGAAAATTCAAATCGACAAATGCAAGTTTTTCAAAACTGAAGTCGGTTTCTGAGGAGTCACAATTTTAGCTGATGGCGTAAAAACTAATGTTGAAAAAGTTAAAGCAATGCAACAGTTCCCACAGCCTAAGACATTGAGAGATTTGAGAGCTTCCTTAGGCTTAGGTAGTTATTATAGACGGTTCATTCGCGATTACGCTAAGATAGCGAAACGTCTCAAGCCTTTGCTTCGAGCGGACGTGTTCTTTGCAATGTTTCGTAGCTGTGTCGAGTGCAAAGCTGAAGTGACTCCGAGTTATCTTCGCTGCTTTGAAGCGGTGCAATGCGCTTCTCTTTGTCGGAGAGTGTTTCACTTGTCCTGCATTAAACTGTCTACTGACATTATTAAAACATTAACAATGTCGCCCAATCTCTTGTGGCAGTGTGATTATTGCCTTATGTGTAATGATTCGCACGTTAAATTTGATGAGCTGTGCGCGAAAATCAATAATCTCGAAAAGCTCTACAATGATTTAAATAAAAAACTCAATAATTCAAATAGTGCTGGTTCTGCAATAGACTCTCTGTTAGCTACGGCTCAACAAGACGTAACTGCAATCAGGGTTATTGTACCTGCTCAATTGGTTGTCAGTGAGAGTGATGCGCTCTCTGATCAAGGTGACGATTTTGTCACAGTACAGAGCCGACGAAAGAGATGTATTAAAAACAACAATAAGCGCATTGTTGGCATCGCTCCCGCGTTTGAAGGGCTGGAGGTGAAGCAGAGCTTGACATATTTACACATTGGTAAATTTTCAGCTGGAAAGCAACCAGAGGCGGTGTTGAAGTATGTCTCCGAAAAGTTGAAGGTGCAACCTGATACGCTTAAATGTTTTAAGCTTGTTAAGAGGGATGCTGACACTGATTTACTGCACTTTGTCAACTTTAAGCTTGGACTTCCGGAACAACATTTATCAAATGTTTATAACAATTCCTTCTGGCCTCTTGGTGTTCGAGTCGCTAGATTTGTAAATAAGCCGCGGCCTCATAAAGACAATACACCGGTTAATTTGGTAAACTTGGACCACCCACGGACATCCACACCAATTCCTCAACATCATAGTTTGGTTTCATCAAAAAACCACTAAGTTTCGGCGCTACTGGTTGTTTTGAGGTTGCTGCTCACGCACTCACATCTGCATGTGCTAGACAACAAAAAATACCAGTTGCGCGATTTGGGCGAGAGCATAATCCCGCTCGTGCGCTCTTGACTTTGGACAGTTATCAATTTTCGCTTCTACTGCTCTCTCGTTCGTCGCTTGGACAACAACAAAAACAGGTGTTATCACTGCTTGCCCTTTGCGGCGTTCATAATGCTTCGGATGCTGTGGACTTCTTTCATCGGCCCCCGCTCTTCTTCGCTGCGCTTTCATCTGTTAAGTTTTTGAGTGAGTTAACTTGCGCTCACACTCATAACTCATCGTTCTTATCGATGCCTACGCTATGTGTGACTGCTGCGCTGGATTTGGCTGCCTTTGTTGCTATTAATAGAGCTGCATCTTATATTAAGCTAAATTATTTGTTTATTGCTAATCCGGTTGTGGATGAGCAGTATTCTTACATTCTTCCCTTGCTATCACCGCAATTATTTATGCGCCATACGCATTATACTTCTCCCTTGCCTGCACCTGTTAACGCTCAGGGGTGTAAGTATAATTCAAGTACTAATTCTTTGCGAATATTTTTCCAAAATGTTGCTGGCATGCGGACCAAATCGCTTGATGTTCGTATGGCTACCTCGGATTCTGATTTTGACGTCATAATATTGGTTGAGACTTGGCTCAATCCTAATTTCTTTGACGGTGAATATTTTGATACCTAGCTCTTCCATGTCTTCCGAAAGGACAGAGACACTGTAAGTACACAGTGCTTGAGGGGTGGTGGTGTTATTGTTGCTGTTCGTCAGTATCTGCGCTGTTGCACAGCAAATCATAGCAACAATGATCCAGTTTTAGACCAGCTTGTGATCAATATTACGGGTCAGACTAAATCATTATTTATTTGTGCTGTAACGACGTAATTTCGTTGGCCGGGGGCGGCGTCTCAGTCACGTCCGGGGTCTGCACAGATTATTTGTAACATTGCTGGGACACTGGCGGAGCTGGACCGGAGCTTACCTAGGGGCCGGGTCACCAGGGGAAAGCATGAGTAGAATAGTGAGGGGGGGGGGGGGGGGTGCACGAGTACAGTGTACGCACGGACGGTTATTTGAGAGGCCCGCAAAGGAATAGATCGGCTGAAAAAAGTGTGGAAAGGGGGGAAAAGGGGAATACGAAAAATACACAAACTCGCTCTACATTTAACTCTTTATTATATTTTTTTGTATAAAACATTTAATACAACACGGTGGATATGTTACCCTAGGGCCACAACAAATCTCAGTGGAGCGGCCTGAGCAACCATTTGGCCCATTGAATATGGCCGTCACTTACCCCGATCTACCACCGCGTGGGTATGTAAGTGCGCTTGTAGGTGTGTGTCGGTGTGGGTGTGTGCCTGCGTGTGTGTAGGCCTGTGCGTGCCGGTGTGGGTGTGTGCCTGTGTGTGTGTACGCCTGTGTGTGCCGTTGGGGGTGCGTGCCGGTGTGGGTGTGTGCCGTTAGGTGTTGCGTCGCAAACGCCTTTTCTTCTCCTACTCCCGGTGCCCATTACGCTTGCGCTCGTCATTCCGCAGTTGCGTCATGACGGCAACCGAAAAGCCGCTAAACGCTTCCCAGTTGACGCTACTGGCTAATATTAGCGTTACAAGGTTTCCCACCTCGATGGCACAACCAAACGTCCTTTCCATTTCCGCGCGAAGCCCTGTGAAACGAACGCAGTGGAACATCACATGCTCCGCATCCCCGATGATGCTACTTTCGCAGAAGGTACAGAAAGGGGCATCCTCGTGACCGAAGCGGTATAGATATCCGCGGAAGCAGCCGTGCCCACTGAGGAGCTGGGTGATGTGGAAGTTCACCTGTCCATGTCTTCTGTCCAGCCATTCCGATAGACTTGGGATTAGGCGGTGTGTCCATCGCCCTTTAGAGGATGAGTCCCACCGCCTCTGCCAGTTGGCCATAGTGCGCGATTTGGCCAAGGTGCGCGCTGCCTTCTTGTGGGCCACTGGATGGTCTCTGCCTTGAGTCTCTCTGCGGCTTCTCTGGCAACCTCGGCTATTGGGGCAACTCCAGCTAGCACCAGACACACATCGTCCGTAATAGTTCGGAAGCCGCTACATACCCTGATCGCCCCTAGACGGTGAGTAGCCGTTAACCCATGGGAGTAGCGGAGCGCAGGGTGCCAAATAGGCGCCGCGTACAACATCACCGCCCTAGTCACGCTGGAAATTAGAGCTCTCCTATACTGCTTCGGGCCTCTCGTATTTGGCATAATACGCGATAGTGCACGATTTGTAACAGCAGCTTTCGAGCTGGCATACGCCAAGTGCTCCTTAAAGGAAAGTCTTGTGTCCAGCATCACTCCGAGGTACTTGATTGCTCGCTTTGATGAGATTGGCGAATTTCCCACCCTAATGGTTGCTGTCTCCACTACTTTCCTACTGCTTATGAGTACTGCCTCGGTTTTGTGGGGGGCAATCTCGAGGCCAACTGAAGAGAGCCACTGGATGACCAAATCAATCGATTGGTTGCACCTATCCTCGGCAACTTTGAGCTTCTTAGCCACCACCACCAACGCCACGTCGTCTGCAAAACCGACTATACGTACCTCTTCAGGTAACGAGAGCCGAAAAACGCCGTCGTACATGGCGTTCCAGAGGAGAGGGCCAAGAACTGACCCCTGCGGCACGCCTCCAGATACGTGGTACTCCTCAGTCGGCTCGCTGGAACTGTACAGCAGTATTCTGTTGTGGAAGTAGCTCCTGATCAGCCTAAGTAGGTAATTCGGCACACCAAACGCTACAAGGGCCTCCAAGATGCTGGTCCACTTTGCCGTATTGAACGCGTTTTACATCCAGCGTTGCAATCAGGCAATACTTTTTGGTGCCTCCTTGCCACCTAGTGCCGGCTATGGCTTCTGAGGCTATCTCCACCACCTTGCCGATCGCATCGAGCGTTCTCCTGGATTTACGGAAGCCGAACTGCTGATCCGAAAGCCCCCCTGCAGCGGATATGGCACGCTCGAGGCGTACGCAGATAATCTGCTCCAATATTTTTCCGACCGTGTCAATGAGGCAAATAGGCCTGTAGGCAGCTGGATCCTCAAGCGGCTTCCCCGGCTTTGGTAGCAGTACCAAGCGCTGGCGTTTCCACCTGTGAGGAAAAACTCCGTTGCGTAGACAGTTGTTTAACATCTCAGCGAACATGTCGGGGCGGATTGCAAGAGCAAGCTTGAGAGCTCTGTTAGGGATCCCGTCGGGCCCGGGCGCCTTGCTAGGCTTCATCCTCGTTGCTGCTTGTCGGATCTCTTCCCAGGAGACCTCCTCAATGTCGGCAGGCATTGTGGGAGCTGGCACGGGATCAAGCTCATCAGCCATGCTAGGAAATAGGTGCGTCACAATCTCTCTGAGCACCCCCGAATCGGTATGCTGGCAGCGGGAAAAGGCGTTGAAGCGTTTGACCACGATTTTGTAGGCGTCGCCCCAGGGATCGTTCTCCGCTGTGTCGCAGAGCTCAAGAAAGCATCTGCGCTTACTAACCTTAATAAGCTTCTGCAGCTGCCTCCTGCATGAGAGGAATTCTGCTTGTCGGGCTGGGTGCAACAGGGAGCCGCGTGAGCGCTGGTAGCGGCGTCTGGCGTGGTTGCAAACGTTTCGAGCCTCTGCTATCTCCTCATTCCACCAGTAAACTTGCACATGGTGCCTCTGGTACCTCTTGCTCCTCGCCATGCTGGCATCGCAGGCGCGGCTTATCAGCATCATCGCTTCTTCTACCACAGCCTCGGTGCTGACAGCGCTGTCCGGGATCCTTGCGGATGCAAGCTGAGTAACAAAGATTTGCGTGTCGAGCGTCTCGGCACGGTATTTTTGCCTAGGTTGGGCTGAACTTTGTTGGCGATTGTTGCGTGCTCCAACGGTGAACCATATGGCGGCATGGTCGCTCCCATTGTAGGAGTCATCGATGCTCCAACTGGATACAGTGGACAGGGAACTACTGGCGAACGTGATGTCCACTACGGATCCCAGCCCTGCTCTGCTGAAAGTATGCTGAGTCCCCTGGTTTAGTAGGGCCACGTCCAATAGCGTGAATGCCTCAAGTAAGGCTCGGCCCCTAGCGTTCGTGGACGTGCTACCCCACTCCTCTGCCCATGCGTTGAAGTCACCAGCGATGATGACTGGGTGCCGGCCTCTACCATCTGCCACCAGAGAGTCCAGAATGTTGTTAAAATCGGAGAGCTGCAGGCTAGGGGCCAGGTAGACGGAGTAGAACCACTTGTCGCCCACCAACGCTCGTACGAAGCTATCCGCCCTGAAAACTCTGGTCAGTGATGTCGCGGCGCTCCCACAAGACCAAATAGCCGCTCTTCCTGATGTGTCAAGGGCGCAGTTTGGTCCCTCCTGCAGCCGGTATGGCTCACTCAGCACCGCAAGATCCGCAAAGCGTTCACGCATTGTTTGCGACAACAAATCCTGAGCCGCTGCACAGTGGTTGAGGTTTAGCTGGATGCACTTCATCTTGCACGACTGCTTACACCTCCGCTGAGTGGACATCTGCTACTGCCCGCCTGGTGGTTGGTTGAGGCACTGCCCTTAGCGGTGCATATGAAGCACCTCGCCTCGCTCTTGCAGCTTGCTGCCTTGTGGCCTAGGTCTCCGCACCTAATGCAGCACTGGAACCTATCCACAGGATTACGGCATCTGCTAGCGGTATGTCCCATTTCCATGCAGCGGTAGCACCTCGTGCGTGCTTCCTGCGGGCGGATGGCGCAGCTGGTCCAACCAACTCGAACTGTGCGCAGGGCAGAAATGCTGTTTGCCAGATTCGCTGGCACAGAGAAATTCGCCACCTGAGTGTTGCCGTAACCAGGTCGAATGCTTCTGAAATTGCAAGCCTCGACGGGTATATTGGCCTGCGTCGACAGCGCAGCCACAATCTCCTCCGTAGTTGACAACTCGTCCAAGTCCCGAATTGCAAAGTTCGTTTGCTCAGTGAATGAGCGAACCACGGCACTCTTGCCTAGCACCAGCTCCACCTCGTCCTTGAGCCGATTGGTGCACTCCAGGCCAACTCCATTTAGCTCCAGTAGCAGGTCGCCTTTTGCTGTGCGACGAGCTTTGGAGACCTTGTCCCGGACTCCGTTGAGCTTTCCATCGCTCCTGCGCGTGACTTGCGAAAGAACTTCGCTGTAGGAAAACTCGCCGGTGCTTATTATTAGCGCATCCGACCTGCTCTGCATTGGCGGCTTGACAAGAGTCTTGCTGGCTGGCTTGGTCGCCTTCTTCCGCTGCACCTTTTGCTACGAATTTTTTTGGGCCGGTTCCAAAGCCGCTGGATTTGCGTTACCGGATTTAATCCTCTTAGACGGCGTAGCTCGAAGCCTTGGCACGTGTTCTCGCCGTCTTTTGGGATTCGCTGTAGTCCTCGCATCACAGTTACTCTGCTGTTGGACCTTCTCGGCTACTCTGGGATGCAGCTTTGGAACCGGTGACGTCTGGGTGGCTGTATCTGCGCTAGCAGACGAAACTGGCTTGCTTCTGCGGAATAGGATTCGTACAGCTTCACTGCCTTCGCTGCAAGGTCTCTCACCAGCTGGTTAACGTGCCGCTGTCCTATCAGAAGGACCGTTCAGGGTGGCACCCAACTGCTGGAAAACATCTCCCTCTTCAGGCTTCTTCCCCTGGGATAAAACGACTGCCGCAGGCGCAGACATGGCACCTGAAGGTACCAAGCTTTGCGCCGAAGGTGGTGCTGTCCCCGGGGGGGGGGGGGGAGATCTCGGCAATGCCGAGCGACGCACAATGCCTTCCACTTTCGCCCTTGGTCTCCACACACTCGTAGCATCGCAAGCAGTCCCACGTTGACCAAAGGTTTCCCTAAGGTGTTTGACCATACCGCCCCGATTCGGTCACCAGAGCCCCACGGAACACCGCCGCGACGGAGGGGGTTGGTAATAGCCAGTACCGTGGCTTTTTGCTTAAACTGCTTGAAGTTTTCTACTTGAGGAGACGCCAATAGGTCCGCCTGTCAGTTATGCAATACTCTTTTTACAACCCTTGCGTGTATGCAACAAAAAATTTTGTTTGCACTTGCATCCTGACCACGAACCACACACAGCTGGGACGCCTCTTGCAATATAAGCGCCACCTGTGATCAACAGGCGAGAGCAAAAAGCGCTGTTCGCTCAGCTGGCACTGCTAGCCAAAGCCTTGGTACTTGAACGATCAGCTGGCGCTGTGGTATTCCTAAAACACTAGCAACCGCAAGCTGCACACCACGGAAAAAAATTAAGCAATGTGTGCAATATGTGTTATATTTACACATAGAACGCCCACTCATACCCGTAAGAGCACCCAAAATTGCGCGCGACAAAAAAGGGGAGACTCCACAGCGATCCGACACCCAAGCTCAAAAAACGCGCTAGGAAAGGCGTTGGGAACAACAGGTAAGTTGGCTAGCCTTCTATCGCATTTATTAATTTGGAAATTTGGAAAACTGGGAAAACACTAAACTGAAAGAGCGACTGAAAAACGCGTCCGCACTTGTTTACGCTCCCGCAAACTCGTGTGTGTGTATGCCTGTGTGTGCCGTTGTGGGTGCGTGCCTGTGTGTGTGTGTGTGTATGACTATGAGTATGTGTCCAGAGTGTGTGTCCAAATGTGGGTGTGTGCCAGTGTGTGTATAAGCCAGTGTGTATGCGCCAGAGTGTGTGCCGATGAGTGTGTGTTCAGTGTGTGCCTGTGTGTGCCGTATATAAGCCAGTGTGTATGTGCCAGAGTGTGTGCCGATGAGTATGTGTTCAGAGTGTGCCTGTGTGTGCCGTGTGTGTGTCGGTGTGGGTGGGTGCCTGGGTGTGTGTTGAAACCAGTGCGTATGTGCCAGAGTGTGTTTTTTTTTTTTTTTTTCCTTCCGCCAGGAGGTGAGAATCTTCAAAAGATATTGGCGGTCCACCAATATGCACGATTCGTCGACAATCGTCGACGCCTACGTACTAAACTCACCCCCCCCCCCCTCCACACACCGCATCCCCCGCGGGACCCACCGTAAAGTATTACTTCGCGGGGGGCGGTAGCCTGTTCAGGCTTGCACCCTTTCACGTCTCTCTTTCTCGCATCGTCTCAGAGTAATCTGGATGCCTATTATGAGCTGACGCATACTCTCCCAGTTGTCCTCCGACTCCGTCATGAACTTCAGCAAGTTCTCCGGTGATGGCACTGTACTTGTTTTCCCGGTGAAGTGTCTGCAACTGTACAGGACATGCTCCGGGTCCTCATCCTCCCCTAGGCCGCACACCGGGCTGTCCTCGTGTTTAAAACGGTGGAGATACTTCCTGTATCCTCCGTGGCCCGAGAGGAATTGTGTTAGGTGGAAGTCCACCTGCCCAACTCCGCGGCCAAGCCAATCGCTGACATTTGGGATCAGGCGGTGCGTCCATCTACCTCCGCTGGCCGCATCCCACCTCCTCTGCCACCTGGCCAGGGATTCCTGCCTTGCCTCCTTCTTGGCCTCTGCAGCGGTCACTCCCATGTCTCGCCGTGCTATGCGGATCCGCTTCGTCTCCTCCGCCAGGATGTCCACAGGCACCATTCCAGCCAGCACTAGAGCTGCATCTTCGGAAACCGTCCTGAACGCAGATATGACTCGTAGCGCCGACAGCCTGTACGGGGCCGCCAGCCTCTTCTTCATGCCCGTATTTGTGGATACCGCCGATGCCCATATAGGCGCTGCATACAGTAGAATTGACGAAACTACTTGCGACAGCAGTCGCCTTCTACCTGCTTTCGGTCCTCCAATGTTCGGCAGCATGCCTGCCAGTGTCGCTTGTGTCCTGAGCGCCTTTCCTGTGACATATTCGATGTGAGCTCGAAAGTTCAATCGGTTGTCGACCATGACCCCGAGATACCTGATGGCTTCCTTCGACTTCACGAGCGCATTGCCTACTCTGAAGGAAGCGAACTCCAAAACCTTTCTGCTCGTTATGAGCACTGCCTCCGTCTTATGGCATGCTAGGTCCAGTCCGGCCTGCATGAGCCATTCCGCGATTGTTTCGGCTGCCGAGCTAACGGCCGCTTCAACCTGTTCGACTTTTTTGGCCACTACCACAAGCGCTAGGTCGTCTGCGAATCCGATCAGTCTGCACCCTTCTGGAAGTTGTAGTCTCAGGACGTCGTCGTACATCAAGTTCCATAGGAGGGGTCCGAGGACCGACCCTTGTGGAACCCCCGTCGCAACAGTGTGCCGTTTTAAGCCATCGTCCGTGTCATACTCGAGCACCCTCTCCGACAGATAACTGCTGATTATTCGTTGGAGGTAGTCCGGTACTCCTATTCGCGCGAGCACATCCTGGATCCTTGTCCATATGGCCGAGTTGAACGCGTTTCTTATGTCCAATGTTACCACCGCACAGTACTCCTTCGTCCCCCCTCGCCATCTCGCTCCTGCAATTGCATTTGAGGCTATTTCCACCACCATCTCTATTGCGTCCACCGTTGACCTGGCCTTACGGAAGCCAAACTGGTGGTCTGACAGTGCTCCTTTCTCTTCGGCTACTTTCAGCAAGCGACCGTAGATTATTCTCTCGAATATTTTACCCACCGTGCTCAGCAGGCATACTGGGCGGTATCCTGAGGGTTCTTCTACGGGTTTCGTCCCCTTGGGCAGCAGTACAAGGCGTTGCCGTTTCCATTGCTTTGGAAACACTCCTTCCAGCAGGCACTCGTTGTAAACTTCCGCCATGATGTCCGGCCTTACCAGCGCGATCCTTTTGAGGACCCTGTTGGGGACGCCGTCAGGGCCCGGTGCCTTCCTGTCACCAAACTTGCCCGCTGCCAAGATGACTTCCTCCGGTCGTACTGGTTCAGGTAGGCCAGCGTGATGCCCTTGCTCTTGCACACGTCTCAGCGGCTCGTGCGGAATTAATGCCTCCACGATAGTGTCCAGCAGTCTTGGGCATGTCACGCGTAGCGTGGTCTGGCCTCTCAACCTCCTGGTCACGACTTTGTAGGCAGTACCCCACGGGTCGACCTCCGCCTCGTCGCAGATTCTCCGGAAGCAGTCCCTCTTACTGGCTTTAATCCTCTGTTTAAGAGCACGTTTCGCCCTTTTAAACTCTTCCTCCTTGGCTCCTTGGTCCGTGTGTCCTCTGGCCCGTTGGGATCGCCTTCTCGTTCGCAGACACTCTTTCCTCAGTGTGCTTATCTCCTCGGTCCACCAATAGCAGGGTGTTCCTCTTCTGCTTGGTTTTCTTCTTGGCATGGAGCAGTCACATGCTTCTTCTATGAGCTTGGAGAGCTTGTCCGCTTTTCTCTCCCCCGGTGCGGGTGAGCAGGTAACGTTCCGTACGAACTCCACTAACGTTTCCTCATCCAGGTTGCTGTCCTTCCATTTCGGGCCCGTCAGTTTCGGCGGCTGTATCTTCACTCCTCCAATCCTGTAGTGAATCGCATGGTGGTCACTATGCGTGAATTCACCACCCACCCTCCACTTCGTTCTTTTACAGAGAGAGCTGCTGAGGTACGTTTAGTCGATAATCGATCCACGTCCGGCCCTGTGGTATGTCTCCGTGCACCCATCATTGGCCAGGACTACGTCCAGCTGTGCTAGGGACTCCACCAAGTATGCTCCTCTGGCGTTCGTCAACCTACTTCCCCACTCGTGCGACCATGCGTTGAAGTCGCCCGCTAAGACTATGGGGGTCCTTCCGCGTGCGTCCTCCACAAGGCTGGATAACATGCTCTGAAAGCGACCAAGATCCCAGCTCGGTGGTGCGTAGCAACTGTAAAAGGTGATGCCTTTGACCTTTGCCCGTACGTATCCCTCGCTCCTCCCATTCACGTCCTGTGGTGGTGACTCTACTGCCCATATAACTGCCTTCCCACACTTGCTGACAGCCCATCCGTTCCCTGGGATCTTCCTGTACGGCTCGCAAATCAATGCGACATCCGTATGCTCATCCCTTGCTATTTGTCTAAGTAGTGCCTGAGCCGTCTCGCAGTGGTTAAGATTTAGTTGTATACAATTCATACTTAAGCACTACAAATTATTGAGACACGATTACCCTAAGGTAGCCAAACAATTCAGACACTTGTTCAAGAAAGATCCTCATACGAATAAAAATAAAATATATTCATGTTCTGACAGTAGCGATACTGACGTTTCCAGGTAGAAACCTAAATTTTTTCCATAGTCAGTAACAAGTTCAAGCGACTCACATATGGAATGGGCAGAATTCAGTGATCTTATTCTACAAAAGAGAACTGAATTCATCAAATCATACAAATGCCTAAATAAGAACGTCCGAATAAAAGCGGTGACAATAATTAAACACACCGAAATACTAGTACAAAATTAAAACGAGATTAGAGAATTAGTATGCATATATTATGACAAACTATCCAATTCACACAAACAGAAGGTTGAATGAAAACATAGAAAAGTTGAGATCGGCATTAAAAACAATAGATAACAAATATAAGTTACAACTCATTTTACCTTCGGTACTAAGTGTGCCCGTAACATTCGACATTTCTTTTTTAAATACACAAATGCAGCAAGAAATAGATTCTGAGCTTGAGGAAGAAACAAAATTAACCACAATGCCTGATCAAATATTCCTAGACAGGGAATACGCTAGACAAGTATCGTCTTCGGTCCCCGAGTTCGACGGTAAGAAATCGTCTTTAACTCGTTTTCTAACAGCCTTACGGATTGTTGAACGAACTAAAGGCAATCAAAAAGATCTAGCTGTAGAAATTATTAAATCCAAAATAACTGGACCTATATTGTACAAAGTACAAAGCGAAATAACAATAAACGCTATAATAGATAAATTAAAAACAATCGTCAAAGGCGAATCAACTAAAGTTCTAAAAGCCAAATTGTTAAACATCAAACAAATGGGAAAAACAGCTTCTCTTTATGCAACTGAGATTGACAATTTACGTAAGCAACTCGAAGCTGCTTACATTGACAATGGTTTAGATGCAGGAAATGCGGAACAGTTCGCCACACAAGAAGCCATATCGGCACTGACTGACAACACTGATAACGAAAAACTACGAATAATACTGGAATCCGGTAACTACAGTAATTTTGATGAGGCTATGGGTAAATATTTTCACAGTAGCACCAAAATGTCTAGTAGTACCAGCACAGTATTTTACCAAAGAGGTAATGCTCAACGTGGTAATTTCAACAGAGGAAATTATCGAGGTAGAGGCAACGGACGAGATAATTATCATAACAATAATAATTATAATAACAATTATAGAGGCCAAAATAGAGGCCAATATAGAGGAAACTATAGAGGTCGAGGCAATGGCAACTCAAACAGAGGGCAAAATAATAATAGCAACGTCAGAGTAACTCAGGAAGCCTCGGGAAACTCCCAGACACCTTTAGGTACACACCAATAAACACTACAGTTCACACAATCAATTTTAGTCTTAACATATTCGTTTCATTTGACCATGTGTCAACTGGTAAAAAACTTACCTTTTTAATAGATACAGGTGCAGATATCTCAATCGTAAAAGAAACTTTCGATGTCTTTCATGACATCCAATTAAATACTTTAATAAATATTCAAGGCATTAGTAAAGAGATTTTAAAATCCAAAGGCCTTGCATCAATAGAAATACAGACAGGCAAATACATAATCCCACACAACTTTCATATAGTTGACTTAGAATTCGCTATACCGTGTGATGGAATAATAGGCATTGATTTTATTAAAAAATTCAATTGCCAACTAGATTTCAAACCATCAGAAGATTGGTTAATAATTAGACCCAATAATTTAAAATATCCAATTCATGTTCCTATAATATATGACTCTGGTAAAAATTCTATACTTCTACCAGCAAGATCACAAATTGTCTGAAAAATTACGTTAATTTCAAATGACGATAATATATTTATTCCAAACCAGGAAATTCAACCTGGTCTATATGTTGCAAACACAATTGCAACATCCAAAAATACATTTTTCCGTCTATTAAATACAACTAATATAGATCAATTAGTAACAATAAATAAATTACAACATGAAGCGCTTTCGAACTATGATGTAGTTCAAACAGATCTAAAAAATAGAGAAAAAGCCGTCTTATCAAAATTATCCAAAAACATTCCTCCACAATTTAAAAAACAATTAAAAACTCTCTGCATCGAGTATAGTGACATATTCGGTCTCGAAAACGAATCAATCACAACGAATAATTTTTACAAACAAAATTAAAAACTAAAAGATTATGAACCGGTGTATATTAAGAACTATTGTAGCCCGCACAGTCAAACTGAAGAAATACAAAAACAAGTCGAAAAGTTGATCAACGACAACATAGTCGAACCTTCTGTATCAGAATATAATAGCTTCCTGTTATTAGTACCTAAGAAATCCATTCCAGGTTCTGAAAATAAAAAATGGCGATTAGTAATTGACTATCGTCAAATTAATAAAAAATTATTGTCTGATAAATTTCCATTACCTAGAATTGATGATATTTTAGATCAACCAGGTAAAGCAAAATATTTCTCATGCCTTTATTTAATGTCAGGTTTCCATCAAATAGAACTTAAAGAAACTTCAAGAAATATAACCTCATTTTCAACAAGCAATGGCTCATATCGTTTCACGCGATTACCTTTTGGTTTAAAAATAGCACCAAACTCATTTCAGAGAATGATGACTATTGCATTCTCTGGCCTTGATTCTTCGCAAGCATTCCTTTACATGGATGATTTAATAGTTATTGGTTGTTCCGAAAAGCATATGTTCAAAAACCTAACAGATGTTTTTAACAAATGCAGGAAATACAATCTTAAATTGCATCCAGAAAAATGCTCATTTTTTATGCATGAAGTGTCCTTCCTCGGTCATAAATGCACAGACAAAGGAATCTTGCCTGACGACAAAAAGTACGATGTCATAAAAAATTATCCAGTCCCACATGATGCGGACAGTGCTAGACGTTTTGTTGCATTTTGCAATTATTACAGACGTTTTATAAATAATTTCGCCGACTATTTACGGCACATAACTAGATTATGTATAAAGAATGTCCCCTTTGAATGAACAGTCGAATGCCAACATGCATTCCAATACTTAAAAGACAAGTTAATGGAACCAACATTATTACAATATCCAGATTTCAGCAGAGAATTTTGCATAATGACGGATGCAAGTAAGCAAGCGTGTGGAGCAGTTTTAACTCAAAACTATAATGGACTCCAACTTCCAATTGCATATGCATCACGTTCATTTACAAAAGGAGAGAGTAATAAGAGTACAACAGAACAAGGATTGGCAGCAATTCACTGGTCAATAGTACATTTTCGACCATACATTTATGGTAAACATTTCACAGTAAAAACTGATCACAGACCATTAACATATTTATTTTCTATGATCAACCCCAGTTCGAAACTTACACGTTTGTGGCTAGAATAAGAAGAATACGACTTCACAGTCGAGTACCTAAAGGGTAAAGATAATTTCGTGGCAGATGCTCTGTCACGTATAACAATATCGGAGCTAAAAAATTTACAAAATAAAGTCCTGAAAGTCACTACCAGGCAGCAAAGTAGACAGAATAAAAACTGTACAGTAGAAAACGAAGAACTTTTGCAAATGCAAAGTCTCGTAAATGTATCCAAGCCCAACGTATACGAAGTCATAACAAATGACGAGGTACGATATGAAGTGACCTTACGTATAAACGACATTTGCCTTCTTAAGCAAGGATCTAGAGTAATCGCAAGAATTGATGTTAGCGATTTGTATAAAAATGGAAGAATAGATTTAAATCAGATTTTCCAAAGGCTCGAAAAAGAAGCCGGTATGCTAGAAATCAGCCAATTCAAATTTGCACCAAGCGAAAAAATCTTTGAATCAATTTCAATAGATAATTTCAATATAATGGGCAAAGAAATCTTAAAATCATTAAGAGTAGCGCTACTCAAGCCGGTGACCACAGTAAATACTGATAAAGAGATACAAGAAATACTGTTCATTCCATGATGATCCAATACAAGGAGGTCATACAGGCATAACAAAAACTTTAGCTAAAGTAAAAACACACTACTACTGGAAAAATATGACTTATAACATAAAAGAGCACGTACGTAGATGTCAAAAATGCCAAATGTCTAAAACTATAACAAATACAAAGACCCCTTAAACAATAACAGACACGCCATTAGGTGCATTTGACAGAGTAATAGTGGATACCATAGGCCCACTACCAAAATCAGATAGCGGTAACGAATATGCAATTACATTAATTTGTGATTTGACAAAATATCTCGTAGCAATACCAATACCTAATAAAAATGCCAATACAGTTGCGAAGGCAATATTCGAATCTTTTATTCTGAAGTACGGTCCAATGTAGACGTTCATTTCGGACATGGGAACAGAATATAAAAACTCCATAATTAATGATTTGTGCAAAAACTTTAAAATTAAAAATATTACATCCACAGCACACCACCATCAGACCGTTGGAACAGTTGAAAGAAGTCACAGAACTTTTAACGAATATATACGCTCATACATCTCAATTGATAAAACCGATTGGGATGTTTGGCTTCAATATTTTGTTTACTGTTTCAACACGACCCCTTCTATGGCACATAATTATTGTCCATACGAATTAGTATTTGGTAAACAAAGTAACTTGCCAAAATACTTTAATACAATAGATAACATTAATCCATTATATAATATAGAAGACTATGCAAAAGAGAGTAAATTTAGATTAGAACAAGCTTTTAAGAGAGCTAGAATTATGCTAGAGAAGCATAAAGCTAAAAATAAGGAATATTATGATAGGAATGTAATTAATTTCGAATTAAAAATAGGGGATATGGTCTTATTAAAGAATGATACTGGCCATAAGCTGGAATCATCATATTTAGGACCATATACAGTAGTACAAATAGAAGTTAATGATAATATTTAAATAAAAGATAGCAAGGACAAGGAATAGAAAGTTCATAAGGATAGATTGAAAAAATATAATAATTAAAGTTTAATATTTTTTTCCTTTTCAAATTGCAATTTGGTCTGATCAACCAATAATAATAATAATAATAGCCAATAATGAATAAATAAAATCATCTTATACCATACACATATTATATTTTAAATTTTCAAATAAATATCAATTAATTTCATATACACTTTTAAATTTAATTAAAATAAAAAAAATAATAAAAAAAAATTGTAATAAAAATAAAAATATTGAAAAAATTTTAATTACATAAATAATATGAATTTAATTCTAAAATAACTTCATAAATTACGTTATTTTTTAAAAGGAGGGAGATGTAGCATACAATACACGTTATAAATTAATATAAGAACAACTACACTTTGTTGCTGTTCAAGTGCATGCATAAGTTCATATAACAACAACAATTGAATGTTGTTGTTTAAGTGCACGCTTAAACCCAAATCGGGGCAACGACACTTTGTCGTTACGTAAACATAAGGCCAGCACAATTCAAGTGCAAATGTTATTAGACCGCCTGAGACTACAGCGCGACACATGATGCCGCGTCAGCATTCTCAAGTGGTCAATGACCATAAACATGCCAAATATGAATGCACAACTCTCGCCTTCTAATATATAAGAATATACATAAATAAATACATAAACGCCGACCGCGCTGCTGAAGCATGCGAGGTTACATGTAAACTAAGCTAAGAACTATTTGACATTCAATAAAGTTACACCAAACTATACGGATGTCTTTTGATTTTCAATTACAAAACACATTACTCCAAACATACTTTTACAGAAGAGTAGCGTTCGGTGGTCTTCTTCGGGGTCCGAGACAAATGGCTTCAAGTCTGCCAGACTAGCTGTCCGTCGCCGATATGTCTCCAAATGTTGAAGGCTCACCACGTTCGTCGAAACGAATTTCTTCACTTTATAGGGTCCGTCGAATTTCGGTGCCAACTTTGCTGCAAATCCTTCCGCTGCGTTTGACAAGACGTGGTGTTTCACTAGTACCTGTGCGCCCACGGTGGGACGCCAGTCTCAGCGGCGTAGGTTCTATTGTCTCGCCTGGTCCTGGGATGCCCTCAGTACATTTTGCTTGACCACCTCGAAAACCTTGTGTAGCTCCGTGGCGCGCGTCTCGGGGTCCTTCTCTGTTCTTCCGCTTCCCGGAGTGACTTGGTCATACAGTGCGTTCGGCAAGCGTGGCTCACGTCCTTGGACTAGGAAGGCTGGGCTGAATCCGTTCGTGTCTGACGCACTGGTGTTAATGGCCAGCATTATTTCTGGTTACAATTCATCCCACAAACTCTGGTGTCCTTCCACGTACTGGGCTACCATGGTTTTTATTGTCCGATTTGGTCTCTCCGTTGGATTCTGTTGGGGGCTGTATGGGGCGGTGTGTTGCAGTTCCATCCCGAGCTTTTCGCAAAATCTGTGGAAAGATTTGCTGGTGTACTGTGTTCCGTTGTCGCACACGAAACACCTTGGTATCCCGAAGCGGCACAGTATCCGTTCCCTGAAGGCTCGCTCTAAGTGGGCGGTGGTAGCCTTGCGTAATGGGACTAACTCCACCCATTTGGAGAATAGGTCGAAAAACACCAGTAGTAGGAAGGGGGCCAACAAAGTCTGAGCAGACCGTCCCGAAAGGTTCTGCTACCTGCCTGGTCAACATCTTCCCTGCGGGCTTCATTTGGCTCACTTTGTACGCCTGACACTTTTTGCACCGTCGTACGTATCGGGTTACGTCTCGGAAAAGGCCGGGCCAGTAGTACCGCTGCATAACTCGGTTGATTGTCTTCCGGATTCTAAGGTGGCCAGCTGTGGGGTTGTCGTGGCACTCGTTTAGTACTCTGGAGCGTTGATTGGATGCCACGCAAAGCTTCCACGGTACGTAGTCCTCTTCCGTTGGGCGGTGGCCCAAGTGTCGGTACGCCTGACCGTTTTCTAGGGTGTAGTCCGGGTACTTCTCTGGTTGGTCTTTGATGCGCTTGATAAGCTTTAGTAGCCATGGGCATACAATTTCATCGACCTGTGCAGTTTGCAGTGTCTCCTCCAGTTGTTGGCTCCACAACGCATCGGCCACGACGTTTAACTTCCCCCGGCGATAATGGATGTCGAATTGGTACTGTTGTAGTTCGAGGGCCCACCTCGCAATTCGCCCCGTCGGCTTGTCTATGCTGTTGAGCCACTTAAGGGCCAAGTGGTCGGTGACCACGTCGAAACGATAGCCCTCGAGGAAACATTTGAGCTTTCGGATGGCCCAAACGATAGCCAGGCATTCCTTCTAAGTCGCTGAGTAGTTTTCTTCGGGTTTAGATAACCGCCGACTGACGTAGGCTATTACTAACTCGGCTCCATCTATTTCCTGTGTCAGTACTGCTCCCAATCCGAAGTCACTGGCGTCAGTCTGTAGGACAAACTTGACCGAGAAATCCGGGCAAGCGAGAACTGGAGCTTCGGTGAGGCGCAGTTTTAGTTCTTCGAACGCAGCTTGCTGGGGTTCTCCCCACTCCCACCGTTTGCTCTTCCGGAGTAGTAGCGACATCGGCTGTTCCACTTCTGCGAAGTTTGCCACGAACCTCCGGTACCACGACGCTATCTCCAAGCAGCGGCGCAGTTCTCGAACGTTGGTTGGGTGAGTGAGTTTTCGGACTGCTGCGATCTTCTCCGGGTCGGTGTGTATCCCTCGCTCGCTGACGACGTGGCCTAGGTAAGCGATGCTCTTGCGGAAAAACTTGCATTTGTCTTTGTTGAGGCGGAGATTTGCCTTCCTTAGGCGGCGAAGTACTTCCTGTAGGTTCCGGAGATGGTCTTCCAAGTTTAGGTGATGATGATGTCGTCCAAATACGCGAAGGCGAGTGGTTCCATGTCGGGGCCTATGACTCCATCGAGTGCTCTTTGGAATGTGGCTGGTGCGGAATGTAAGCCAAAAGGCATGACCTTTCAGTGAAAGAGGCCTCGTACCGGCACCGTGAACGCCGTGTATGGGCGGCTGTTCCGTGCCATAGGGATCTGCCAGTATCCGCTCTTTAGGTCCAACGTGGTGATATATTTCGCGTTCCGAAGCCTCTCCAATATATGGTGTATCCTCGGTAGCGGGTAAGCATCTGGCACTGAACGTGCATTAAGCTGCCGATAATCGATACACATCCGGACGTCTCCCGTCTTCTTTCCGACCAACACAATCGGCGCACTGTGGGGATTCTTTGAGGGCTCGATACAGTCATTCTTTAATAATTCGTCCACCTGGTCGTAGATGATTTTCTGCATCGCCCGATTCTTCGGGTAATACCGCTGTTTGATCGGTCTCTCGTCGCGCATGGTGATTACGTGTTCCGCGATGTGGGATACGCCTTTTAAACCATCAAACAGAGCTAGTTCGTGATCCAGGAACTCCCGTACCCGAGGGTCAGCTTCGGCCTCCCGGTCATCTTCCGTCTTTGACTCCTTTTCCAGCGCGATTTGGGCGACTGCGACATCATCGCTTCGTTTCCCCAGAGGGGAACGAGGACGTTGGGGTGGTATGACACCGTCAAGTGGCCCTCGTGAACTTTCGTCGTACCTTCGTCGGATCCTTTGTTGCGCTTCCTTGTTGACCGGTCTCATCATCTCAGTGCTCTCACCCTCCTCGTGCGTCGACGTCTTAGAGGTCACCTTGCGACTGTAGACATCTGGTGTCTCGCGAGTGCTCGGGTCTTCCTCTAGTTGCTCGGTTCTCGAGACTGATCGTTGGTAACACCAGTAGTGCTAAGGTGACGTGCTGCTCTGCGAACCGTACCGTGGTCGTGCAGGCCTTGGTGACTATAGTCCGTGATCCATTCGCCAGACTCACTCCCACCCGTAAGTGTCGTTGTCCCTCACTCCCTAGCTGCTGTGCGACCGCCTCGCTTATGAAACTTCGTGTTGCTCCTGTGTCAATAGTAGCCAGGAGGGATTTCCCTTCCAAGCTTTTATCCATGCGTTTTCCAGTCGTATGACTCCGTTTACTTCCGGGGCTGGCTGCTTTCTGCTCCCCCTTGGGCCGGATTCAAGGAGGGAGGCACATCGTTTCCCGCAGGCCAGGTGCAGCACTCTATCGTTCGTACTCCCCGTTTTCCACACTGCCAACAGTGTATCACTTGTGAATTCCTGCACTCCCAGTTCCAGTGACCTGTTTGTCCGCAGCGTCGGCAGGCATTCCGGACATCTATGGGGCTGTCTGTGCTAGCTTCTTGACCGGTTCCGGACACCATCGGAGCACTGTCGCTAAAGGGGTTGCGGTGTCGTGGTGTCGGGGTAGGTACTTCGGGGCTCATGGTAGTGGGCTTCGGTACTGGGTTGGACCTTTTGGGAGGCCTTAGCTGGGGTTCCCTCTCGCGGACCATCTCGTAGTGTACGGCCAACTTGGTAAGCTGGCTCATGCAACTGACTTCGTGACGTCGAATATAGAGCTGGTATTCCGGGCGAAGGTTCTCATACAGTCGGTCTAACTCTTGGTCGCTAGTGTACCCTGCTAGTTGCATAAGCAACCGCAACTGGATCATATATCCTTTAAATGGTTCCCCGTCGCGTTGCGTGTGGGCTCGGATCTGGTCCTCCAAACTTTCGTAATATCGGGGTGTTAGATAGAGATCCAGAAATTCTTGTTTGAACCGGGTCCAGGTTCCACCCTGCACGTGACTAATCCTGAACCAGGCCTCGGCTTCTCCAGTCAGCAATTCCGATATTGCCAGCGGTAGTCGGTTGAGCTCTATTTGATGTACGGCCGCCCGTTCCTCTACGCTGATCGGGTCCGAGGAACCATCAAAGGTGATCCCCAACGCTGGACTTGCTCTGCGGGCGTCCTGTATTGTCCTTCGTGCCGAGGACGACTGTAGGGGGGGAATGCCGGGCTGCTGTCCAAGGGGGATGGGCTCCTTGACTGCTGCTTCCAGTCTGCATCGGCTGGGGAGCGGCTTCGGTATTTCTCTTCCTGCTCTGCGAAGCGGGTGAGTATGGTGTCTGGGTGCTCGCTTTGGGATACAAAGGTCGCTACACGGCTGCGGAGCTCCGTCACGGTGCCCTCTGCGTTGACTCCAAACTCGCTGGCCATAGATATCAGCTCGTCTTTCCTGCGGTAGGTGTTCACCATGATGTGGACCTCTAGGGGGAAATAGGTATATGCCCGCAAGAATCTGAAAAACTTTTGTGATTATGTCCTTTGAAAAGATCTAACTCTAAAATTTTTTTTTGTCCTTAGAAAGGATCTGTAGACTTTTCTATCCTCGGCAGGATCTGTAGAATTTGTTATCCTCGGAAGGATCTGTAGAAATTGTTATCCTCGGAAGGATCTGTAGAATTTTTTTATCCTCGGAAGGATCTGTAGAATTTTTTTCTATCCTCGGAAGGATCTGTAGAATTTGTTATCCTCGGAAGGATATGTAGAATTTTTTTTTATCCTCGGAAGGATCGGTAGAATTTTTTTCCTATCCTCGGAAGGATCTGTAGAATGTGTTATCCTCGGAAGGATCTCACGTTGCACTGCGTTGCGTATTGACTCCTGTGTTGCGTTCACTTTGGTGACCGTGTATCGACTGCCTTCTCCTTGGCTCACGGCCGGCCTTATATGCCCAGCCGGCGCCGTTCCAGACAAAGCCGGCAGCGCTGCCCTTATCGAGTTTCGACAGCGCTGCTTCTATTGGGCGTCGGCCGCGCTGCTCTTATCGGGCGTCGGCAGCGCTGCGCTTATTGGGCGCATTTCCAGCAACTTCATTAAAATTTGATGTGGCTTGCGTGAAATCCCCTTCACAATTACTGTCAAGATAAGGCTGTGGAGTGTCACACTCTGAAGGCAGTGGATCATTTTGCATAATGGCGATATTATGCAAAACACCACATGCAACAATAACATCCATTGCCGTCAGATGTGAAATTCGCATCCCCATTGATAAAATGGGAAATCGCCTTTCGCCAATCACATTTCTCGTGCGAATTTGCGACTCATTGTAAAGATTTTCACCTTACGATGTAGGATTTTGAAGTGGTGTCATCATATAGTCTGATGACTTATACCCACTATCTCCTAATATGTAGTGGTTCCCAAATTCGCCACTGTCCAGTCTAACTTTTAGTCTGGCCACCTTGAACTATGTTAGTAAACATAAGTTTTGCGTTGCACACAGCTTGAACGTTTAACGAGAAGTATCCCTTTCTGATTCGGAAAGCTTCTGCCTGTGCAGCACCAGGCAATTGAATTCGAACGTGGGTGCAGTCAATCGCCCCAACAACCTTTGGAAATTTCGCAATTTCAAAAAATCCATTCACCGTTTCCTTCATAGAAGCCGTACTCATCGTAATATGTGTTTTCGCCAATAGTGCAATGGCGTGTGAAACTTTTTTTACGGCACGGCTTGCCGAAGGAACGCTAACTCCACAAAAATCACCAGCAGTGATGAGAAAGCTGCCGCTTGCATAAAAACGCAGAGCCACCAAAAGCTGTGTCTCCGGCAAGATAGCACGATTCCTGTTTAAAATGTTAAATATGAATAATTTAAGCGCAACATAAGTTGATTGTTTACCTGTCACTTTGGGAAGCCACTTGATCTTTTATATTGTCAAGAACAATTTTGAACGTTGACTTCGTTAATCTAAATCGCTGCACAAATTTAGCTTCATCCAATTCTGTGAAATAGTTCACCCTTTCTTTGTAAATCCTAGAACTATTTACCGGCTGCTCCATTTCCTCATACTCCATTTCCATTGCGTGGATGTTTACAATGCGTCTATCTGATTCCATTTTGTTGATTTAATTACAATGCAAGTCTCGGCTTGAGCCAGCTGTTTGCCTAACAATGGTTTTAGCGATATTTATATCGGCCCTTTAACGAACGATAAATGTTAGCCGGCACTCAAGCATAGGTTAAGTTTATCGCGCGCTAAGCCCTAAACGAACATTGAGAAACTCAATTTCGACTAAACTTGGGATAGTTACGCTAACCGGACATTGAGAAACAGGCCCTCTATTAAAAATTTTTGAAATAGCGCGTTTAGCTTCTAACCAATCTCTGCTGTTAACTTCAACTAATGTCGCATATTTGGAATATATGTATGTCAATACATGATAAAAACTGTTTGTTGTCTACTATGTAAAAATTCATTACATATTTTTCTCTGATAAAATTTGATTCTGGAGATAACTCGAAACTTAATTTTGTATTTCTATGTTCTGTTTTTGAAATGATACATATTTGACACTCATTTATAATATTTTGATAATCTGGGTAATAATATTTTTCTCTAAACCAATTTATTGTTTTTTCTATTCCTGGGTGTAATAATTCGTTATGATTCTTTAATATTATTTCTTTGAACTAGGCATGTGTTTGTAAGTCTTGTAATTTTAAATTACTTTTCATTGCTTTTATTTTGCTCTCTGGATTTATTATTTCTAGGTAGGCGTTTTGAAAAGTTGGGAAATCATTGTCGTTGTGAAAATATAAGACACTGCTTTTTGAACATAAATATTCTTTTATTATTTCTTTTGCTTTTGCAATATTCATTTGTATGTATGTGATTTTTATATTTTTTTGTGAAAGTAATTGGTTACTTCTGTCTTATTGCCTGATCCTTTGATTAATTCAATTTGCATATTGTAATAGTTTAATGATCTTTCTGTAATCTGAATATTATTTTGATTGTCTTCTTTGGCACTATGTATAGTCGCACAAGTTGTCTCGTTAGATTCTTCTCCTAATAGATTTTCGTCAAGTTGTATACGTGACAATGCGTCTGCTACGTGAGCAAGTAAATACTTGATTGTGTAATCAAATTCATTTAATTTTATTTTCCAACGTTGGAGTTTCATATTGGGTTCTTTTATATTGTTTAGCCATACGAATGGCTTATGGTCACTTAAAATTTCAAATTTTCTGCCATATAAATAAGTTCTAAATGTTTTTGTTGCCCAAACTATTGCTAATAGTTCCTTTTCTATTGCTGAGTAATTTTCTTCATGTTTGTTTAGTGTTATACTAGCGAAACACACTGGTTTATGATTTTGTGTCACTACTGCTCCAAATGCTACATTACAAGCATCTGTTGTAAGACAAAATGGTTTATTATAATCTGGATGTGTAAGAATTGGGTCTGAAGTTGCAAGTAATTTCAGCTTTTCAAAAGCTGCAATATATGATTCATCCTTTATGTCTACTTTTGCTCCCTTTTTTAATTTCAATGTCATAGGCTTGACAACATTTGCGAAATTTGAAATGAATTTTCTATAAAATCCACATAAACCTAAAAATTGTTTAATTTGTTTCTGAGTCTTAGGTATTGGATAATTTCTAACGGCATCAATTTTATTCGGATTTGCTTTTATTCCTTCAGTAGTAACGGTATGGCCTAGGAATTCTGTTTCCTTTTTTAAAAACTCACACTTGTCTAATTGCAATTTTAAGTTGGCTTACCTTAGTTTTGTGAATACCTTATTTAGTGATAAAATATGTTCATCCAATGAAGTGGAGTAAATAAGAATGTTGTAAAGTAGTTATTCTGCCGGGGTACAGATCTCAGTCTGTCCACGGCTCACGTCACAAGATATTTTATATTTAAAATCAGCGACGTTTGCGAAATGGAGGTAAGCGTTTCGCGACGTTCGACCCGGTGTCTTAAGACGAGTACAGCAACGAGCGCCTCGGCGGTTAGGGGTCGTACAAGGTCAACCTTTGTACTGTCGCCTCCAATTGCGTGAACCGTGCTGTCACTTTGCTAAATGCTGACCGCCGATTTCTTTGGTGCATTAACCCCTCTGCCCGGCATTAGTAATTTCTAAACAAAAATGCGCGTGTCTTTATCTTCAATCATACTTTCCTTTAATATATGTATCTAAACTTCCTCGTTTTAAACAATCTCAAGTAAACTTTGTAAACCGCGGCCGCGTCTGCTCAACTTCGAACTCTATTCTCTACTGCCTTGCCGGCCTCGCGCTTCAGGTCAGCGCGCTTCTTGTATTCTTGCTCGCGACAATTTGGTCGCGTGCCGCGAGCGTGCGGCCGATCGTCGCTCTTTTGTCGCCGGCTTCGCTGCCCGGCTCTCTTGTGCTGTGACGTACTACTCTATTTGTATTCATTTCATTGTAAGCTTAAACAATAGGTATGTGCGTAATGATTATATACTAAGCATATAGTTAACGATTACATGGTAAGTATATAATTAATGATTGATATGGAGTAATCAGTATATGGTTAATAATTAAATACTAGGTACATGGTACAAGATCTTCATAAGTTTATTTCATAAGTTTATTTCATACGTGTTAATAGTCTATCTGTGTAGGAGGCTCCCGCCGGGCCTACTTCACACCCCCCCCTTTCTTCGTGACTGTGACCCTCCCGTCCGGGTGTATGGTCACAGAGTAAACTACCTCCCCGACCGTCACCCTAAGCCGGTCTCTCGTACTCCGTCTGCTGCGTGATCGTATTTCTCGTTTTATTTCCTCGACGGCTCTCTTGGTCACAATGCTTGCGTCTGGGTGACACGTCCACATCCTTGGGACCTCGGGTGATCCTCCTGTGTCCTCGTCGGGATTGGCCGGGGTACGGTTCTCCTCCGGCGTCCTGGTGAGGGGCGTTTGGCGTCGCTCGGCCGCGGCGCTAGTCGACGGTTCGTCGTCGTCGTAGTTCGCTGCCCGCGACCATAGTCCTGGGGCCCAAACTATGCGAGCGTTCGATTGTCGCGGCATCTCCTTCGCTATCTCCTCTATCTCCTCTAGCCCGTCTTCCCATCCCAGCACACCTTCTTCTTCGCTCTCCGTTTCTGGTGCGGCCGTGTCGTCGGGGCTCCCTTCCTCCCGAGCTCGCATGAAGATTGTGGTTGTCACCACCCTTTGCAGCACGTGGAAGCCTTCCAACGTGTCTGTCACCTCCTCTTCGTGCACATACCTCGTCACGGCTGGACCGTTTGCACCCCACGCCTCCTCCACCTTCGTCAACTTCTTTCGACGGTGCGTGCCTTCCTCTAGTTCTAGAACTGTCTTCTTGCTCATGTCTGGCTGCATCTCGGAACATCCCAGGCCAGTAGTATCGTTGGGACAATCTCATAATCGTCTTTCGGACTCCCTGATGCCCGGCCGTCGGCGCGTCGTGGCATTCCAATAACACTCGCTTTCTTTGTTCCTCGCTGACGCATAGCTTCCACGGGATGTAGTCCTCGTCATCCGCGCGGTGGCCCAGGTGTCTGTACAACTGTCCGTTTTCTTCCACGTAGTCTGTATACTTAGATGGTTCCTTGGCTATCCTTTCCAGCATCTTTGGAATCCATCCTCCGCGGGACTGCTGAACAACGGCTTGCTGGAGCTGCTCTAACGGGTCTCGTGACAAAGCGTCTGCCACCACGTTGAGCTTGCCTTTCCTGTATTTTACGTCAAACTGGTATTGCTGTAGCTCTAAAGCCCAGCGCGCTATCCTTCCTGTGGGGCTCTCGATTGAATCCAACCATTTTAATGCCATGTGGTCTGTGACCACCTCAAATCGGTATCCTTCCAGGTAGCATTTGAGTTTCCTGATCGCCCACACGATCGCCAAGCACTCCTTTTCTGTAGCCGAATAGTTCGACTCGGCCTTTGACAACTTCCGGCTGGCGTACGCTATGACCTGCTCCTGCTCATCAATGGTTTGCGTGAGTACTGCTCCGAGGCCGTAGTCGCTCGCGTCCGTCTGCAACGTGAACTTTTCTCCGAACTCCGGACAAGCCAGGACAGGAGCGGACGTTAGACACCTTTTGAGACTGTCTAATGCGGCTTGTTGCTCCTCCTTCCACGACCACTTCCGGGACTTCTTCAACAGCTCTGTCATCGGTTGTACCACTGTTGTGAAATTGGGCACGAATCGGCGGTACCACGACGCCATCCCTAGGCATCGTCTAAGCTCTTTCAGGTTTGTGGGTGCCTTAAGATTTTTCATGGCTTCCACCTTTGAGGGGTCCGTCTGGATTCCTTTCTCGCTCACCAGATGCCCTAGGTATACTAGCTTCTTCTGAAAAAACGAACATTTTTTTTGGTTAAGTTTTAGGTTGGCCTCTCTCAGCCGTCGGAATACTTCTCTCAAGTTTTCTATGTGTTGCTCTTTCGTTGCGCTTATCACTATGATGTCGTCTAAGTAGGCGAACGCATGGGGCTCCATCTCTGGGCCTATTACCGTATCCAATGCTCTCTGAAAGGTCGCGCCGGCCGAATGCAAACCAAATGGCATGACTCGCCATTGAAACAGTCCTCGACCTGGCACTGTGAACGCAGTGTACTCCCTGCTGCTTGCCGCCATTGGGATTTGCCAGTACCCGTGCTTCAAGTCCAGCGTCGAAATGTAACGTGCGTGCCTCAACTTTTCCAGTATATGATTTATCCTTGGTACGGGGTATGCATCCGGTATAGAGTGCGCGTTGAGCTGCCTGTAGTCCACGCACATCCTCCACTCGTTCGTCTTCTTACGGACGAGCACTATGGGCGCTCTGTGTGGGCTGCGTGACGGCTCGATTGCCCCCGCCTCTATCAGTTCATTTACCTGCTGGTCGATCACGCGTTGCATCGCCGGATTTTTGGGGTAGTACCTCTGCTTGACCGGCTTGTCATCCCTCATGATGATCCGATGCTCGGCTACGTTGGATACGCCCTTCAATCCCTCGAAGAGTTGCAACTCTGTCCTTAAAAACTCCTGCGTGGCTGGTTCCAAGTCCGCTGGCCACACCGATTCCTGCGCGGCCTCTTCTTCCGATGATGATCCTGCTTTAGGGTCTCCCTGTTGCGGCGCCTCGGCTCCTGCACTTTCCACCTGGCCTAGCGATGGCTCCTTGACGACTGTAACTGCGTCTCGGCCGGCCCCTTGCTTGGCTAGCGTGGTATCCTTGCTGCGATGCGTCCCCAGGACAGTCTCTCGCTTCTTGCCTCCTTCTGGCTCTAACTCGGCCGTTTCGATCGCCTTGGCTGGCGCATCGGCGCACTTCAGCATCAGTATCGCCTCACCGCACTGCATAGTCGTCCCCATCTTGCATAGAAAATCTATCCCCAGGATAAGACTGTCTAACATGGATGGCATTACGAGCATGTCCATCGGCACTTCTTTGCTGATCAACTTGATTTTGATTCTCAACAATTTACTAATCACTACCTTTGACCCATCTGCTAAGTGAGTATTCGCGGTCGCTGCGAACACTTCCCCCTTTGCTTTTATCTCCTCGAAAAAACTTTGGCTCACGAAGCTTCGTGATGCCCCTGTATCAACCGTCGCCTTCGCCACTCGGCCCCCGACCTTCACCATGGCGACTATGCGACTGTTCTCTACTCTGAGAGGACATTCTAATTTCGGGACTGACTCGCGCCGGCGCCCATCCGATCCCGATCCAGATGACGCGGCTGCCCGTTTCCCGCTCTCCTACCGCAACATGCCAACTCGCTCACGCCTTGAGCACCACACTGTCTACAGAATACCACCTTAGGATTTGGGCATTCTCTGGCAAAGTGTCCCCCTTGTGAGCAGTTGTAGCACACGCGACTCACGACTGCCGACCTGACCTGTTCATGCCCCATCATGTTGTTCGAAATTTCATCGCGCCTGGTGACGGGATGACTGCCAGTCTCATTTCGCGCTAAGGGTACCTGTGCTGGCGGGCTCCTAAACGGATTAGGCGGTTTGGCGGGTGTGTCCACGCCACCGGACCTACCTTGATACCCAAGAACCCTTGTCTGGTTGTACCCCGTCTCCCCCTGGAACTGACTCGGGATGCTTTCATACTCTGAGGCTATCTGTGTTAGCTGAGACAAGTCTGTAAAATCACTCCGTCGAATATACAGGCGGTACTCCCGAGAAAGATTCTCATATACTCTTTTCAGCTCCTAGTCAGGAGTATAACTGGCGTGCCGCATTAATCTTTTCAGGTTGACTAAATATTCTTTATACCCTTCCCCTACGCGTTGTCGGCGGGCCCTGATCTCGTCCTCTAATTTGTCAAAGTATTGGGGAGGCAGAAAGAATCCTAAAAATTCCCTTTTGAACGTTCCCCAAGTCACGTCCCTTAATCCGCTCGTTGAGAACCAACTACCCGCCATGCCTGTCAAAGCCTCGCTCATCGCTCTCGGTATGCGATTCAGCTCTATATCGTACGTTTGGGCGCGTTCCTCCAATGTCTCTATAAACGCCAGTGGGTCGGAATAACCATCAAATTTAACACCCCATTTCCTAACCTGATCAGGGACGACCATGTAATGCCGGTGACTGTTGACGAGCTCGTACATTTGCCTGTAATCCGCCTGTCCCACCTGGGTACTGGTCATGGGCGGCCCTACGGGCGGCACTACATGTACGTTCGGGGTCAATCCAGCTATATATTCGCCAACGGTCGGTGCAAATCGCGCGTGGCCGGATGATGGTGGCAATTCTCCTGATGACCCTGATAACGCCAACAAATCGGATTCCGATTTTTGTCTGGGTCGCGCCCCTTCATTAACAACAGTGGGCGGGACGGGTGACCCTCGACCCTTGGCGAACTTCCGCTCCCATTCGCCCAACCGGTTCCAGGTTGACGAACTATGGCCCCCCAATTTGATCAAATCACATACCCGTTTCCGTAAATCTTCTACCTTGCCGGCGCTTTCTATGTTTAGTTCCTGAGCGATTCGTTCCAGATCCTCCTTCCGGCAGCAGTACACCCATCCTAGACCCACGCCTGGGTTGTCGCATCCTTTTTCTTCTAAACTCAGGTTGTGCTCCATGGTCGCTGTTCGTGATTTTTTTTTGATTTGTATGTTTTTTGTTTTAATTGTATTTGTTTAAATTTTTATTAAATTTAATTAAATTTTTATTTAATTTATTTAAATTTTATTTAATTTATTTAAATTTTATTTGATTTATTTAAATTTTATTTAATTTATTTAAATTTTATTTAATTTATTTAAATTTTATTCAGCCTTATTTAAATTTTGTTTATTAAAAATTTTCCACTCTCGTCCCACTGTACAACGATCAGCCACCACGCCCAATACCAATTTTAACCTTTGGGCATTGGCGTGTGCTGCGCTTTCACAGTCAGCGTTCGCGCTGCTCCGCTGTGATCACTTTTCACGACCGACACTGTTTCCCGCGATTTTAGCCGTTTTCTAGCCGAACGCTCACGTCTGTCTTTTCGCTATTCCCGTTCGCTTAGTTGGTGCGTCTTCTTTCACCGTCAACTTCGCTGCACGTGCACTCTAAGCTTTGACCGATTTGCTGCTTAACACATACAACAGATTAGTTTTCGCGACAACTGTACGTTTGGCAATTTTCTTAGCGCCAACTGACCATCTGGCACCTTTTATTGCCCTCGCCGTTACTTTCAGTTTTTTTTTTTTTTTTTTGAACGCGCGCGCGATCTACGGGGTATGACCGGGTATGTCCGACTATCACGATTTACACTTGTTAGTAATATGTTTGGGGTTTTTACTTCCAAATTGTATTACTCCTCTTTCGCTTGCGTCCCTGCTCGGGCGCCACTTGTAAAGTAGTTATTCTGCCGGGGTACAGATCTCAGTCTGTCCACGGCTCACGTCACAAGATATTTTATATTTAAAATCAGCGACGTTTGCGAAATGGAGGTAAGCGTTTCGCGACGTTCGACCCGGTGTCTTAAGACGAGTACAGCAACGAGCGCCTCGGCGGTTAGGGGTCGTACAAGGTCAACCTTTGTACTGTCGCCTCCAATTGCGTGAACCGTGCTGTCACTTTGCTAAATGCTGACCGCCGATTTCTTTGGTGCATTAACCCCTCTGCCCGGCATTAGTAATTTCTAAACAAAAATGCGCGTGTCTTTATCTTCAATCATACTTTCCTTTAATATATGTATCTAAACTTCCTCGTTTTAAACAATCTCAAGTAAACTTTGTAAACCGCGGCCGCGTCTGCTCAACTTCGAACTCTATTCTCTACTGCCTTGTCGGCCTCGCGCTTCAGGTCAGCGCGCTTCTTGTATTCTTGCTCGCGACAATTTGGTCGCGTGCCGCGAGCGTGCGGCCGATCGTCGCTCTTTTGTCGCCGGCTTCGCTGCCCGGCTCTCTTGTGCTGTGACGTACTACTCTATTTGTATTCATTTCATTGTAAGCTTAAACAATAGGTATGTGCGTAATGATTATATACTAAGCATATAGTTAACGATTACATGGTAAGTATATAATTAATGATTGATATGGAGTAATCAGTATATGGTTAATAATTAAATACTAGGTACATGGTACAAGATCTTCATAAGTTTATTTCATAAGTTTATTTCATACGTGTTAATAGTCTATCTGTGTAGGAGGCTCCCGCCGGGCCTACTTCACAATGTCATCTAAATAGACTAAACAACCTTTGTAGATTAAATCTTCCAATAAGTTGTTCAAGCAACGTTGAAAAGTTGCTGGTGCTTTTTTTAGACCAAACGGCATACGAGTATATTCGTAATGCCCATGTTTAGTGGAAAACGCTGTCTTAGGTATTGATTTTGGATCCATTTGGATTTGGTGATAGCCTTTTGCTAGATCGAGAGTTGTGAAGTATTGGCAACGGGCAAGCTTATCTAAAATTTCATCCATTATTGGAATAAGAAATTTATCATCGATTGTGGCTTCGTTTAAGTATCTGTAGTCGAATACTACTCTATATTTTTGCTTGCTAGAGGCATCCGTCTTTTTTGGTATTACCAAAACTGGCGAATTGTACGGGGAATGAGATTTTATTATAATTCCCTGCTCTAACATTTCTTTGAGTTGTTTGTCAATTTCTGCGTGCTGGCTATGCGACAATGTATACGGTCTCTTGTAAATAGCATCTTCATGCTTTGTTATTATCGAGTGTTTTATAGTACTAGTGAAAGTCAAATTGTCGCCTTCGTGGTACTGAATATCTCGAAATTTATATAATATCTTAGAAACAGCATTTTTTTTTTTCGTCATTGAGATGGTCTAACCGAAATTCGTTGGACTCTCTCAATTCTTCTTCTATAGCAAATTCTATGTGCAAGTCTCTTTCGGAAGGTGGATCTAAACATTCTTGCTCAGTTTCTTCTTCTAAATTTATGTCGGTATTGTATATGAACACGAACCTATATTCTCCTAAAATTACTGCTCCTTCCTCATAATCAAGTTTTGCGTTACAAGTTTCCAAATAATTTCTTCCTATTAACATGTCATAATGATTTGAAAATTTGTGTAAATAAAATTTTTGTTTTGTCGGATTAATTTTGCATGTACCTATTGTTATACTTTCTGTTAATTCAATATCGCCATTAATTGTGTGAACTTTTAAATGATCTTTATCGATTTTAAAATCTAAAAAGTTTTTATTCATAATGTTAATGGAAGAACCAGTATCGATTACGCACCTAAGTGGTTTATCGTTCATAATAATGATTATGAATGGGTTTCGATTTTTTAGTGTTCCGAGGCTTGTGCTTGATAATTTTCAGATGTGTCCATTTTTGACACACCGCTGTTACTCTCTCTTTGTTTTTTTTGTGGCTGATTAGCCGGGTTGAAATTCTGTTCTGGTGATAATTCATTGGGTTTTGTTGCCTACCTTGTTGGAGTTTATTATGAAATTCGTTAAAATTCTGTTTGTTTTCTTCTTGTGTGTACTGTCTGTTAATCTGATTGTAGCTCGGTTGGTTGTATTGGTTATTCTGATATGTCAAAGGGTTGTTATTGTAGTTATTACGGTTAAAATTCGGCTGAGACTTTTTGCTGAATTATTTTTATTCGAGCTTTGGGTTTGGTTGTAGTAAGTTTTCTCAATCACACTATTTTCGTATAATCCCTCCCTTTGGGCTGCTATTTTTAGCAAATGGCTAGTCGAGATATCATCTCTTGCTAGAATCATAACTATCCTATCAGGATTTTTTCTTTTTATTACATCTTTAATTGTATTATTCATTGCATTAGTATAAACCAAAGTATTGTTTTGATTATTTTCTAACGTTAACTTGTTTGTGATAACGTAAGACTTATTTTCTAGTTCGTCAATGAACTTACGTAGATTTCCATTATAATGTAATTCCTCCGTAGGTGTTTGCGTAGAGTATTCATTTATTAAAGCTGCTTTGAGGTCCTTCCAGTTGTTCGCACATGAAAGTTGTGAAGTCCTTTGTGCCTCTCCAGTAATCTGAAGTTCAATCCCACTGTAGAACACACACCGCTGCCTTATATCGGAAGTTTTAGGATGAATTCGATCCTATTAGTAAATGCGCAAAAGTCATTTATATTTCCACTAAATGGTGGCACTTGTCTTATTTACACCAACGCTTGGTTTAATTCGGCATCACTTAGTATGATTGCCATTATGTTTTTTCCTTTTTTTTTTATTTGCACTTAAAAAAAAACGAAACTGTTTTGTTCTTGTTGTATTTATTTCTTGTTTATTTCGTTGTTCGAAATCTATGTTAACAAAAATATTTTTTGTTCAGCGAGGCTGCATTTGTTTTGTTTGAACTGCACTGTTTTCCATGTCTTTCGTATTTCGTTGTTCGAAATTAATGTTCACAAAAATATTTTTATTTTATTTTTTTTTTTTCATCGAGGTTTCATTTGTTTTATTTGAACTGCACTGTTTTTCAATTCTTTCGACACCATGAAATGTGTCTCACGCACGTAAATACTTTTGCGGATAGGTGTATTGTAACGTATTATTTATTTACACTCTATCCTACCGGCTGCGCCAATAAAATAGTTAGTCAATAAGTTGTTTAAAAAAAAATTATAACACCAATAATTTTTGTGTTCTAGCAACTTTATTACTATTTTTGAGTTATTAGAGTTATTACAATGTTAAAGCAATTAAGAGGTTTGCTGAACACGATGTTCATATGCAGAACCCAAATCTAAAACTGATTACTTAAAATTATTGTTACACAGAGCAAACCTCGGTTTGAGCTTATTACTTGAGTTTATATTGACATTATGCTAGCGTTGCCGATCTCACGCTTTTATATGAGTGAGAGTCACTCATGCCAGGTGTTTACTTTAATTTCTAAGAACTGCTCATACCGAAATATGCGCTTACGTTGCTGATCTCACGCTTTAGCGTGAGATTTGTTTATATCTACAAAGATATGAATGCGGAGTGGGTGTAAGTGAATATCTTACTTCCCCATCCTTAAAAAATTTTCCTGTCCTCAGGCGACCGTAATTTCTGGTTATAATTTTGGTTGTTCTTGTACATTTTCATCTGATTTTTCTTTATCAATATGTGCTTTAGTTGTTTTTTATTTTACAATTAATGTTTTTGGTAGACTTTTAAACTTAAAGGTCAGTCGTCGCCCAACTCTCATGGTGAGCGGTCATAGTTTTCTGGTATAGTGTCCACACAATAAGTGAAGTAAAGCTACGTAATAGCGAGTAAACTCTTATCTCGCTTTACGATCAGTAAAGAAAGTAACCCAAAACAAAACAACAAATCAAAATTAAGCGTCGAACGACAACCCCCTCGTTTGGCGGTGCTGAAGCACCGATCACACATAAAATGCTACGCACACCCGCTGGAGCGCGTTCATCTCAAAGCGCATACAACAATTACTACCGTCCACTTCAAACGGTAGATGACAATGAAGAAGATAGCATCAGTGATATTGATGATAAGACAAATGATGAGTCGGCAGCCAAGGCCTCCGTTAAACTACCACCTATAACGGTTATCAAGCAAAACCCTTCCTACGTTCACAAAATCATTTCTGAATGCAATATCTCTGAATACTATATAAAAGCAATATCTATTGGTATTAAGATATTTGTAAAAGAACAGGAAATCTTTGACAAGATATGTTTAAAGCTTACAGCACTTAAATGTGAATTCTATTCATACGAAACCAAAACAACCAAGCCTTACAAAGCGGTTCTTTCCGGGCTAGACAAATTTTCAAATCCTGAAGTTAAGCAGATGCTTATCAACCTGGGATTAAACTGCATTGATGTGAAAACCATTGAAAAAACCACTCGCAATGACCACAAACTGTTATTATACATTGTTTACTTTGTAAACAAAAGTACTACCTTAAGCGAACTCCGTATAAACTACTCTTATCTTAATCACACTAAAGTACGATGGGAGTTCAAGACAAAATCACCAAATAAATTGACACAGTGCTATAAGTGCTAATTGTTCGGTCACGGTTCCAATAAGTGCTCTGTTAAAACATCTTGCGCCCACTGTGCCGGCCCCCACTTAACATCAGGTTGTATGGATAACACAAAGAAGAAATGAGCAAATTGTAACGGTGATCACCCCTCCACCGATGTAAGTTGCCGAAGCCGTCTTGCTTATCAGGCACTACAGATGAAGCGTACAAACAGAGGTAAACAATTCAACAGTAAAAGTGAAGAAAACAACAACAGGGAAACCTCGCAAAATGGCAAGAGAACTCGTAATAATTATCAATACACAGCTAGCGGTCCTATTCCGCAAAAAACCCCATACTATATGTATAATAATGGCAGTCCTAGTTTCAGTCAGGTGCTCACAAATTCATATTCTCAGAAAATAACAACACAAGCGGTACCAAAAAACTCAGAAAAATCCGATCTCTTTACTTTTGAAGAAATAACAACTCTTATGACAGAGCTTATAACTAAGTTAGATGTATGCAAAACAAAAGGTGACCAATTTAACGTCATAACTAAGTTAGCACTCAAATATGTTTACTCCAAATAATAAATGTATAGATCATCTGACTATTATGGCATGGAATGCACGTGCCATTCATTGTAAACGACTAGAACTAATTAATTATCTCACTGAAAACAAAATTCATGTACTACTTGTTAGTGAAACCTGGCTAACACAAAATATGAAATTCTATATTCCCAATTACACAGTTTATAGAAACGACCGAGCCCTCACGAGCCAACTTACATCCCGGCAAATTACAAAAGTAAACCATCCACTCTTGAAATATTTCTTTCAAATTTCTCGCAAAATATTTCTGACCCCGTTGTTCATACTAATCTCTCTTTGATTCACCTCCCAGTTATATGCAAGTTTAATTCGCAAATTAAAGCAGTCAATACAAAATATCAATTACAATACTCCAAAGCAAACTGGCAAGCTTATAGCCGCTCTTTAGATAACAAATTTCACTTCAGATTATTACTTGATTCAAATAATTGTAGAAATCGCGATGAAGTTGATAAGATGGCGGACTTTCTACAATCAGCTTTAAGTGAATCCATTGATAAGTTTGTACCAAAAAAGCGAATAAAAGATCATGTTAAACAAGTAAGAAGGCTCTAGTCGGGATAGCCCGACCAGAAGATACCCTGAACCCAGTTGCAGTCGTTGCGTCCTAAAAGTATGCTTCAAATAATGATCACTTTAAACAAAACTCATAACTGACTTAACTTTACGATATCTCTGATGTTTCTTAACCGATTTAGACGAAATTTTGAGAAAAGTTCTACCGTTACCTATTACAACAACCCCCATTTTTACATTTTCAAACTCGATAGTTTTTTGTTATCGATTCCATGTGTATATCGAATACCGGAGTAGTTATCGATAATTTGAAGCAAACTTGTTCTGCTCATGGTATAGTAGAACTTATATTCAAAATCTGAAGTCTCTAGCTCTTGTAGTCTCTGAGATCTACGCGTTCATACAGACGGACAGACGGACAGACGGACAGACAGACGGACGGACAGACGGACAGACGGACGGACAGACGGACATGGCCATTTCGACTCGGCTATTGACACTGATCAAGAATATATATACTTTATGGGGTCGGAGATGCTTCCTTCTGCCTGTTACATACTTTTGCACAAAACCATTATACCCTGATTTACCCATTTTATGGGTTCAGGGTATAAAAACTCCCTACCCACATTACGGAAAAAATCTCAGAAAGAAATGTAGCGCAAAGACAATGGATTAGAACCAGACAACCAATCTTCAAGGCCAGGGTAAACCACCTCAACACAATTATACGCCAGAAATTATTTGATCAAAACAATATTTCATGGAATCAGAAACTGTGTAGCCTAGAAAACAGCTCCAATTCATTTTGGAAATTGACTAAAGTCATTAAAAATAAAAAACAATTTATTCCAAGTTTTAGTCATAATAATAAAATGTATCTAACCGCCCTCGACAAAGCCAATTTACTTGCCGACATCTTCGAATCGAAGCATCATACGACTGATACCTTTGCTGATCCACCTACATTTAACATTGTACAACTTACCCAAAACCAGCTTTTTTGCCAAAATAATCCGATTGTAGATAGGCAAATAACAATAAAAGAACTAAAAGCAGTCGTAAACTCTCTAAAAAACAACAAAGCCCCCGGAACTGATAATATTCCGAATATTTGCTTGAAAAATCTACCAAAAAATGCACTTAAATTTTTGTCCATTCTTCTCAATAGTTGCATGGAACTTTGCTACTTTCCTTCTCAATGGAAAATAGCTAAAGTCATCCCGATTCCCAAGCCAGGGAAACCACCCGACTGTCCGTTGAGCTACCGCCCTATAAGCCTGCTTTGTGGGTTTTCAAAAATTTTTGAACGCCTTATCAAAGCCAGGTTAAATCTCCACTTCGAGGAAAACAACATCTTACCTTCAATTCAATTCGGATTCAGATCCTCTCTAAGCTGCATCCACCCACTAAAGAAAATTGCGTCGTTTATCAAAGATAATTTCACACGCAAGAAATCTATCGGCTTGGTAACTCTTGATATTGAGGCTGCTTTTGATACAGTATGGCAACATGGCCTAATTCATAAGCTAGTGCAATATAACACTCCACCATACCTAACTAAACTCTTGTCAAGTTTTCTTTCTGACAGGAGCTTCTTTGTTTCCCTATTAGGTTGCAATTCCAAAAATAAACAAATAACTGTTGGAGTCCCCCAGGGCTCGGTACTAGGTCCAATAATTTACAATGCTTACACCAGTGATATTCCAATTTTTGAAAATTGCAGAACATTAATGTTTGCTGATGACACAGCGTTATATTGCTCCAACGTAGAGTTTAATGTTATTTATCAAGAGCTTGAAAACTCTTTAAAATTGTTATCCAATTATTTCTATAAATGGAAAATAAAAGTAAACGTAAAAAAGCGAAAGCCAGACTTCTTACCTAACAAGAATCTGCAACTTAGCGCCACAGTTATCGAGTGGGAAAGTAGCGTACGCTATCTTGGCATTTGCCTGGACAAAAAACTTATATTTAGTGAACACATCGGTAAAACCATAGATAAAATTAATAAAACCACACGTATACTATATCCCTTTATAAATCGTAAGTCAAATTTATTGCACAACAAAATAATTATATATAAATCAATATTTTTACCAAAAATGTTATATGGATGCCAGATATGGGGTAGCTGTGCACAAACACACCTTAAAAAAATTCAAACTGCCCAAAATAAGTTGCTGAAAATGATTCTTAACAAACCCTTTTATTACGCAACGATAAATGTCCATAATGAAGGTAAAGTGAAAATGATAAATACTCACATATCAAATGCTACTTATAAATTTAATAATAATAACAAAAATTAATTATGGCATAAAACGCTAGGTATATCAGTAGTCAGTAAGTAAGTATTTAAGTTCAAATTTAAGTTTTTTTTTTTCTCTCTGCCAAATTTTTGTTCCTTAATCATCCAATATAAATAAATAAATAATAAAATTTCAAATGTAAATATAATTCATGACAATTTCTCAGCTGTAAAGATGCAATATTTAAATTCTGATTCAAAATGTAAAGCTAGCTTTAAGCAAAATGTAAATCTCAAACGGCAAATAAAGCAAACTATTATTATTATTATTATAAACTTAAAGGTTAAGGGCCGATTTCTCAATGTCCGGTTAGCGTAACTATCCCAAGTTTAGTCGAAATTGAGTTTCTCAATGTTCGTTTAGGGTTTAGCGTGCGATAAACTTAACCGATGCTTGAGTGCCGGCTAACATTTATTGTTCGTTAAAAGGTCGATATAAATATCGCTAAAACCATCGTTAGGCAACTACCTGATTCAAGCCGTCACTTGCATTGTATATGTTTTATTATTATACAAAATATTTTGATTTGACTTCACAAGCACATTAACTGCATGCTTCTCAGCAACCGAAACGTTTTTCTAACGTTGGCGCTTATATTTTTTAGCCGGGCTCAATAAAATTAATGTTTTAAGCATTTGTTTCGAATTTGACAGTCACAAAACAAAACAAATACCACACCAAACAGCTGATTTCCTCGTAATTAGTTGGCAGCACCATTAGAGCGATAGTATCTGAACGAATAAGGTTAACTTTGCATTGAGAAAACCAAACTGATTTAGCACGAGCATTAAAGTTATGCCGAGATTAACTAATTGGCACTTTAACTGGACATTGAGAAACCGGCCCTAAGTACAATAATATGCTTACACTTGTAATAGATAATGACGTTAATGATATTATTTGAAAAGTGTTATTATTTTTTGTATTTTGTTTAATTAATTCTTTAGCATGTAGATACAATAATGGTTCAGTTTTTGTTGCTTACATAAATGTTTTGTGTGCAGAATCTAATCTTGAATTGATTATTGAAATTTCATTTATTTGCCGTTCACAATTATAAATTTTTAGAATAATATTTCCTTTAATTTTAATTTCATTGTTCATACAATTTTGATTGATGATTGATTCTGGAAAATTCCAAGTTAATACAATGTTTGGTTCTACATAATTAGTTTGAAAATTCTTACTTGTTTTAGTATATTTGCATTCTGTTCTTGTTTGTTTAATAATTCCTATTATACAATTATTCATTATTCGCTTCTTTGATTTTGAACCAAAAACTTTATTATTATGTAAAAAATATCTTTCCTGAATATTTTCTGTTAATATATTTTCATTTTCATCAGGGTAAGGTATTATATCGAAAATATGCGTTTTATTAATTTCCTAAAGAATGTGTGATATTATGCTAATTTCATTTGTATCAGTTTTTAACCATGATGAAGTTTTTATATTTAATATTTTTTCTGGAGTTACGTTTAAAAGGTTGTCATGCTTAAGTAATTTAGGGTTGAATATTCCTAATCTTGTGAGTTGCATACCCATTTCTATGTCCTCTATATATTCTGTAAAGTGCTCTAAATTGAAAATTAATAGATCAAACTTTTTGAGTCTTTCTTCCTTTCTTTTTAGTGTATCCATAGTTTCTATTATTTTATTTACTGTTTCTATTACAAGATTTAATTCATTTACCTGAACGTTGTTTGTGGCTAAGTTATTAATTTTTTGTTCTAACTCATCTTTATCATCTGAATCAAATGTTCCAAACAAATATTTGTAAGTTTTACCTACTAAATTTATTAAACCTCTCTTTTGACGTTTTATTATTCTTATTCCATTTAATTCTCTCTTAAAATTTTCAATAAGATAATTTGTTTTTGTTGCATTTTTAAATTCCTGGGCATGAAATGTTAATTTGTTGTAAACGTTTTCTATTTTGGTTATGTTAATTATTAAAAAATGATATTCAAATTTTGTGGGAATATCCATTAGTCCCGTTTTAAATATTAGATAACCGTTATTGGCTTTTATTGGGTTTATTTCCATACTTTGACCTTTGATCATTGTTGTTAAGAATGTAAGTAAGATTATAATTATTTTTATTAATTTATTAGGTTGTGATTTATTGGTCGATTTCCCTGTCACTGGCTGGTTCTCTGTAATTAACGTATTTACTTGAATTAGTTTTCTTTTTCTTTTTCAACTTAGATTTAAAATGGGTAACTTTCCTGCCTCTGTTTGTTTCTTCAAAATGTTTTTCATCTCATTGTCTTAAAGTACCAGTTTATTTAAATGGGTTAGTTGTTTTTGACTTAACTAATGGTGATGCCCTGTATCTGGTACCTATTTTATACTCCTCTCGAGTCTTGTTAAGTTTTTCTATTTGTCTCTTTTTATTTTCTTGTGTGGCATAGTTAGGTGTTCCTGCGTATAAGAATATGTCGGTTGGTGTTATGTTAGTTGGCTTGTGTTTTGTTTTATGATTATATGTGTAAAAAAGAATTTCGAATTTCGTTTGTTTGTTTTCTATGATTGAGTCGCTGTTAATGATTCGAAGTTTTTCATTGATTGTTTTGTGAAATCTTTCTACGTCTGCAATACCGTTCTTACTTGTGGTTATACTGATGTTTACATTTTCTGATTTCAACCATTGTTGTAATGCTGCACATATGAATGGTGAATCTTTGTCTGCTTTAATTTCGATTGGTTTACCCATTTAATTAAACATTTTTGAAATAGCGCATTTAGCTTCTAACCAATCTCTGCTGTTAACTTCTACTAATGTCGCAAATTTGGAACATATGTATGTCAATACATGATAAAAACTGTTTGTTGTCTACTATGTAAAAATTCATTACATATTTTTCTCTGATAAAATTTGATTCTGGAGTTAACTCGAAACTTAATTTTGTATTTCTATGTTCTGTTTTTGAAATGTTACATATTTGACACTCATTTATAATATTTTGAATTATATTTTGATATTCTGGGTAATAATATTTTTCTCTAAACCAATTTATTGTTTTTTCTATTCCTGGGTGTAATAATTCGTTATGATTCTTTAATATTATTTCTTTGAACTAGGCATGTGTTTGTAAGTCTTGTAATTTTAAATTACTTTTCATTGCTTTTATTTTGCTCTCTGGATTTATTATTTCTAGGTAGGCGTTTTGAAAAGTTGGGAAATCATTGTCGTTGTGAAAATATAAGACACTGCTTTTTGAACATAAATATTCTTTTATTATTTCTTTTGCTTTTGCAATATTCATTTGTATGTATGTGATTTTTATATTTTTTTGTGAAAGTAATTGGTTACTTCTGTCTTATTGCCTGATCCTTTGATTAATTCAATTTGCCTATTGTAATAGTTTAATGATCTTTCTGTAATCTGAATATAATTTTGATTGTCTTCTTTGGCACTATGTATAGTTGCACAAGTTGTCTCGTTAGATTCTTCTCCTAATAGATTTTCGTCAAGTTGTGTACGTGACAATGCGTCTGCTACGTGATCAAGTAAATACTTGATTGTGTAATCAAATTCATTTAATTTTATTTTCCAACGTTGGAGTTTTATATTGGGTTCTTTTATATTGTTTAGCCATACGAATGGCTTATGGTCACTTAAAATTTCAAATTCTCTGCCATATAAATAAGTTCTAAATGTTTTTGTTGCCCAAACTATTGCTAATAGTTCCTTTTCTATTGCTGAGTAATTTTCTTCATGTTTGTTTAGTGTTCTACTAGCGAAACACACTGGTTTATGATTTTGTGTCAATACTGCTCCAAATGCTACATTACTAGCATCTGTTGTAAGACAAAATGGTTTATTATAATCTGGATGTGTAAGAATTGGGTCTGAAGTTACAAGTAATTTCAGCTTTTCAAAAGCTGCAATATATAATTCATCCTTTATGTCTACTTTTGCTCCCTTTTTTAATTTCAATGTCATAGGCTTGACAACATTTGCGAAATTTGGAATGAATTTTCTATAAAATCCACATAAACCTAAAAATTGTTTAATTTGTTTCTGAGTCTTAGGTATTGGATAATTTCTAACGGCATCAATTTTCTTCGGATTTGCTTTTATTCCTTCAGTAGTAACGATATGGCCTAGGAATTCTGTTTCCTTTTTTAAAAACTCACACTTGTCTAATTGCAATTTTAAGTTGGCTTCCCTTGGTTTTGTGAATACCTTATTTAGTGATAAAATATGTTCTTCCAATGAAGTGGAGTAAATAAGAATGTCATCTAAATAGACTAAACAACCTTTGTAGATTAAATTTTCCAATAAGTTGTTCAAGCAACGTTGAAAAGTTGCTGGTGCATTTTTTAGACCAAACGGCATACGAGTATATTCGTAATGCCCATGTTTAGTGGAAAACGCTGTCTTAGGTATTGATTTTGGATCCATTTGGATTTGGTGATAGCCTTTTGCTAGATCGAGAGTTGTGAAGTATTGGCAACGGGCAAGCTTATCTAAAATTTCATCCAATATTGAAATAAGAAATTTATCATCGATTGTGGCTTCGTTTAAGTATCTGTAGTCGAATACTACTCTATATTTTTGCTTGCTAGAGGCATCCGTCTTTTTTGGTATTACCAAAACTGGCGAATTGTACGGGGAATGAGATTTTATTATAATTCCCTGCTCTAACATTTCTTTGACTTGTTTGTCAATTTCTTCGTGCTGGCTATGCGACAATGTATACGGTCTCTTGTAAATAGCATCTTCATGCTTTGTTATTATCGAGTGTTTTATAGTACTAGTGAAAGTCAAATTGTCGCCTTCGTGGTACTGAATATCTCGAAATTTATGTAATATCTTAGAAACAGCATTTTTTTTTTCGTCTTTGAGATGGTCTAACCGAAATTCGTTGGACTCTCTCAATTCTTCTTCTATAGCAAATTCTAAGTGCAAGTCTCTTTCGGAAGGTGGATCTAAACATTCTTGCTCAGTTTCTTCTTCTAAATTTATGTCGGTATCGTATATGAACACGAACCTATATTCTCCTAAAATTACTGCTCCTTCCTCATAATCAAGTTTTGCTTTACAAGTTTCCAAATAATTTCTTCCTATTAACATGTCATAATGATTTGAAAATTTGTGTAAATAAAATTTTTGTTTTGTCGGATTAATTTTGCATGTACCTATTGTTATACTTTCTGTTAATTCAATATCGCCATTAATTGTGTGAACTTTTAAATGATCTTTATCGATTTTAAAATCTAAAAAGTTTTTATTCATAATGTTAATGGAAGAACTAGTATCGATTACGCACCTAAGTGGTTTATCGTTCTTAATAATGATTATGAATCGGTTTCGATTTTTTAGTGTTCCGAGGCTTGTGCTTGAAAATTTTCAGATGTGTCCATTTTTGACACACCGCTGTTACTCTCTCTTTGTTTTTTTTTGTGGCTGATTAGCCGGGTTATACGCTTGAGCGCTTGAAGGTCTGTTCTGGTGATAATTCATTGGGTTTTGTTGCCTACCTTGTTGGAGTTTATTATGAAATTCGTTAAAATTCTGTTTGTTTTCCTCTTGGGTGTACTGTCTGTTAGTCTGATTGTAGCTCGGTTGGATGTATTGGTTATTCTGATATTGCAAAGGGTTGTTGTTGTAGTTATTACGGTTAAAATTCGGCTGATACTTTTTGCCTGAATTATTTTTATTCGAGCTTTGGGTTTGGTTGTAGTAAGTTTTCTCAATCACACTATTTTCGTATAATCCCTCGAAATCAATGTTCACCAAAATATTTATATTATTTTTTTTATCGAGGTTTCATTTGTTTTATTTGAACTGCACTGTTTTTCATTTCTTTCGTATTTCGTTGTTCGAAATTAATGTTCACAAAAATATTTTTATTTTATTTTTTTTTTTTTTTCATCAAGGTTTCATTTGTTTTATTTGAACTGCACTGTTTTTCAATTCTTTCGACACCATGAAATGTGTCTCACGCACGTAAATACTTTTGCGGATAGGTGTATTGTAACGTATTATTTATTTACACTCTATCCTTCCGGCTGCGCCAATAAAATAGTTAGTCAATAAGTTGTTTAAAAAAAATTATAACACCAATAATTTTTGTGTTCTAGCAACTTTATTACTATTTTTGAGTTATTAGAGCTATTAAAATGTTAAAGCAATTAAGAGGTTTGCTGAACACGATGTTCATATGCAGAACCCAAATCTAAAACTGATTACTTAAAATTATTGTAACACAGAGCAAACCTCGGTTTGAGCTTATTACTTGAGTTTATATTGACATTATGCTAGCGTTGCCGATCTCACGCTTTTATATGAGTGAGAGTCACTCATGCCAGGTGTTTACTTTAATTTCTAAGAACTGCTCATACCGAAATATGCGCTTACGTTGCTGATCTCACGCTTTAGCGTGAGATTTGTTTATATCTACAAAGATATGAACGCGGAGTGGGTGTAAGTGAATATCTTACTTCCCCATCCTTAAACAAGTAGAAACGTTGCAGTCGGACGCACCCGACTGCGGTATACTCGATACCAGTAGTAAAACAGATTAAAAGAGAGCTGATTGCAATGGTGTGTGGATACGGCAGGGGTGTAGGCTGCCTCAAAGATTGTCTGGTGCAGATGGGGATGCCAAAAATCTATCTTCCTCCCAAATTTGGTGACTCTAGCTCAAAAATAGTAAAATTTGTGGGAAGGGGGGGCGTGGCATTCAATCTTTTGCTGTAGATCTATTTATGATGTTAATTGCTATCCTCAAACAGAAATTTTTGGGTTTCTTCACTTCCAATCTTGGCACCAAATTTGGCGGCTCTAGCTCAAAAGCTGTGGAAAATATAGGCACTTTTGATTTCAAAATGCAAGGGGCTAGGGGACGGGGGGGCGTGGCTCCAAATTTTTGATGCAGTTTTTTTGGGATCGTTAACAGCTATCTTCCTACCAAATTTGGTGACTCTAGCTTTAACTCTTTCCCGTTTTTAGTGAAGCATTGGGGTGGTTTGGGGCAGCTTGGGCAGTATGGATTGGCGTGGCATCCAAAGTTGTTATGCATGTTTTGGAGGTTGTAATCATCTATCTTTGCACAAAATTTGGTGGTTCTAGCTTAAAAACTGTAATAGATATAAGCATTTCTGTTTTTAAGCTTCGAGGGGGCTGGGGGCGGAATGGGTAGGTGGGGCCCCAAAACTTTGATGCAGTTTTTGGGGGGCCGTTTCCAGTTATCTACCTATAAAATTTTGAGACTCTAGCTCAAACACTTTCGAAGATACACGCACTACCGTTTTTAGCGAAGCGTTGGGGTGGTTGAGGGCGGATAGGGCAGTAAAGCTGAGCGTGGCATCCAAAGTTTTTATGAATTTGATTGGGGATCGTCAACACCTATCTTGGAACCAAATTTGATGGCTCTAGCTCAAAAACTGTAGAAGATATGGGCATTCTTGGGGTTAAGCTGCGGGGGAGCTGGGGGCGGTATGGGTGGGCGTGGCTCCAAAATTTTTGATGCAGTTTTTTGGGAGTTGGTAGTAGCTATTTTCTCCCCAAATTTGGTAGTTCTAGCTGTAAGGGCTTGCGAAATAGCTGCATCTATCGATTTTGCGTTATCGAGTTTATCGATTTGCCAGCCCCCTAGTTATCGTAGAGCTCCAATCTTGACACTTTAATTTACTATGCCATAGATAAAGAGATTTGCAAAGTTTGAAGTCTCTAACTTGAAGGGTGTGGAAAAAAGTTGCGAACATACGGACGGACAGACGGACAGACGGACAGACACCATGACGGACATTGCACAAACCCAATATACTCTTTACCTTCGGTATCGAGTATAACAAATACCACACCAAACAGCTGATTTCCTCGTAATTAGTTGGCAGCACCATTAGAGCGATAGTATCTGAACGAATAAGGTTAACTTTGCATTGAGAAAACCAAACTGATTTAGCACGAGCATTAAAGTTATGCCGAGATTAACTAATTGGCACTTTAACTGGACATTGAGAAACCGGCCCTAAGTACAATAATATGCTTACACTTGTAATAGATTTATTTATTTATTGTATAATTGGAACTTAAAAATTAATTCTAAGTAACAATTGTTTTGGTTTTATAGCCAGAGCAACGGGGGCCTTCAGGCTCTGTAATAGATAATGACGTTAATGATATTATTTGAAAAGTGTTATTATTTTTTGTATTTTGTTCAATTAATTCTTTAGCATGTAGATACAATAATAGTTCAGTTTTTGTTGTATTGTTGCTAACATAAATGTTTTGTGTGCAGAATCTAATCTTGAATTGATTATTGAAATTTCATTTATTTGCCGTTCACAATTATAAATTTTTAGAATAATATTTCCTTTAATTTTAATTTCATTGTTCATACAATTTTGATTGATGATTGATTCTGGAAAATTCCAAGTTAATACAATATTTGGTTCTACATAATTAGTTTGAAAATTCTTACTTGTTTTAGTATATTTGCATTCTGTTCTTGTTTGTGCAATAATTCCTATTATACAATTATTCATTATTCGCTTCTTTGATTTTGAACCAAAAACTTTATTATTATGTAAAAAATATCTTTCCTGAATATTTTCTGTTAATATATTTTCATTTTCATCTGGGTAAGGTATTATTTCGAAAATAGGCGTTTTATTAATATTTAATATTTTTTCTGGAGTTACGATTAAAAGGTTGTCATGCTTAAGTAATTTAGGGTTGAATATTCCTAATCTTGTGAGTTGCATACCCATTTCTATGTCCTCTATATATTCTGTAAAGTGCTCTAAATTGAAAATTAATAGATCAAACTTTTTGAGTCTTTCTTCCTTTCTTTTAAGTGTATCCATAGTTTCTATTATTTTATTTACTGTTTCTATTACAAGATTTAATTCATTTATTTTTTGTTCTAACTCATCTTTATCATCTGAATCAAATGTTCCAAACGAATATTTGTAAGTTTTACCTACTAAATTTATTAATCCTCTCTGTTGACGTTTTATTATTCTTATTCCACTTAATTCTCTCTTAAGTTTTTCAATAAGATAATTTGTTTTTGTTGCTTTTTTAAATTCCTGGGCATGAAATGTTAATTTGTTGTAAACGTTTTCTATTTTGGTTATGTTAAGTATTAAAAAGTGATTTTCAAATTTTGTGGGAATATCCATTAGTCCCGTTTTAAATATTAGATAACCGTTATTGGCTTTTATTGGGTTTATTTCCATACTTTGACCTTTGATCATTGTTGTTAAGAATGTAAGTAAGATTATAATTATTTTTATTAATTTATTAGGTTGTGATTTATTGGTCGATTTCCCTGTCACTGGCTGGTTCTCTGTAATTAACGTATTTACTTGAATGGTGATGCCCTGTATCTGGTATCTATTTTATACTCCTCTCGTGTCCTGTTAAGTTTTTCTATTTGTCTCTTTTTATTTTCTTGTGTGGCATAGTTAGGTGTTCCTGCGTATAAGAATATGTCGGTTGGTGTTATGTTAGTTGGCTTGTGTTTTGTTTTATGATTATATGTGTAAAAAAGAATTTCGAATTTCGTTTGTTTGTTTTCTATGATTGAGTCGCTGTTAATGATTCGAAGTTTTTCATTGATTGTTTTGTGAAATCTTTCTACGTCTGCAATACCGTTCTTACTTGTGGTTATACTGATGTTTACATTTTCTGATTTCAACCATTGTTGTAATGCTGCACATATGAATGGTGAATCTTTGTCTGCTTTAATTTCGATTGGTTTACCCATTTAATTAAACATTTTTGAAATAGCGCATTTAGCTTCTAACCAATCTCTGCTGTTAACTTCTACTAATGTCGCAAATTTGGAACATATGTATGTCAATACATGATAAAAACTGTTTGTTGTCTACTATGTAAAAATGTATTACATATTTTTCTCTGATAAAATTTGATTCTGGAGTTAACTCGAAACTTAATTTTGTATTTCTATGTTCTGTTTTTGAAATGTTACATATTTGACACTCATTTATAATATTTTGAATTATATTTTGATAATCTGGGCAATAATATTTTTCTCTAAAGCAATTTATTGTTTTTTCTATTCCTGGGTGTAATAATTCGTTATGATTCTTTAATATTATTTCTTTGAACTAGGCATATGTTTGTAAGTCTTGTAATTTTAAATTACTTTTCATTGCTTTTATTTTGCTCTCTGGATTTATTATTTCTAGGTAGGCGTTTTGAAAAGTTGGGAAATCATTGTCGTTGTGAAAATATAAGACACTGTTTTTTGAACATAATATTAATATTCTTTTATTATTTCTTTTGCTTTTGCAATATTCATTTGTATGTATGTGATTTTTATATTTTTTTGTGAAAGTAATTGGTTACTTCTGTCTTATTGCCTGATCCTTTGATTAATTCAATTTGCCTATTGTAATAGTTTAATGATCTTTCTGTAATCTGAATATAATTTTGATTGTCTTCTTTGGCACTATGTATAGTTGCACAAGTTGTCTCGTTAGATTCTTCTCCTAATAGATTTTCGTCAAGTTGTATACGTGACAATGCGTCTGCTACGTGATTTTCTTTGCCTGGTAAATACTTGATTGTGTAATCAAATTAATTTAATTTTATTTTCCAACGTTGGAGTTTCATATTGGGTTCTTTTATATTGTTTAGCCATACGAATCGCTTATGGTCACTTAAAATTTCAAATTTTCTGCCATATAAATAAGTTCTAAATGTTTTTGTTGCCCAAACTATTGCTAATAGTTCCTTTTCTATTGCTGAGTAATTTTCTTCATGTTTGTTTAGTGTTCTACTAGCGAAACACACTGGTTTGTGATTTTGTGTCAATACTGCTCCAAATGCTACATTACTAGCATCTGTTGTAAGACAAAATGGTTTATTATAATCTGGATGTGTAAGAATTGGGTCTGAAGTTACAAGTAATTTCAGCTTTTCAAAAGCTGCAATATATGATTCATCCTTTATGTCTACTTTTGCTCCCTTTTTTAATTTCAATGTCATAGGCTTGACAACATTTGCGAAATTTGGAATGAATTTTCTATAAAATCCACATAAACCTAAAAATTGTTTAATTTGTTTCTGAGTCTTAGGTATTGGATAATTTCTAACGGCATCAATTTTCTTCGGATTTGCTTTTATTCCTTCAGTAGTAACGATATGGCCTAGGAATTCTGTTTCCTTTTTTAAAAACTCACACTTGTCTAATTGCAATTTAAAGTTGGCTTCCCTTAGTTTTGTGAATACCTTATTTAGTGATAAAATATGTTCTTCCAATGAAGTGGAGTAAATAAGAATGTCATCTAAATAGACTAAACAACCTTTGAAGATTAAATCTTCCAATAAGTTGTTCAAGCAACGTTGAAAAGTTGCTGGTGCATTTTTTAGACCAAACGGCATACGAGTATATTCGTAATGCCCATGTTTAGTGGAAAACGCTGTCTTAGGTATTGATTTTGGATCCATTTGGATTTGGTGATAGCCTTTTGCTAGATCGAGAGTTGTGAAGTATTGGCAACGGGCAAGCTTATCTAAAATTTCATCCATTATTGGAATAAGAAATTTATCGTCGATTGTGGCTTCGTTTAAGTATCTGTAGTCGAATACTACTCTATATTTTTGCTTGCTAGAGGCATCCGTCTTTTTTGGTATTACTAAAACTGGCGAATTGTACGGGGAATGAGATTTTATTATAATTCCCTGCTCTAACATTTCTTTGACTTGTTTGTCAATTTCTTCGTGCTGGCTATGCGACAATGTATACGGTCTCTTGTAAATAGCATCTTCATGCTTTGTTATTATCGAGTGTTTTATAGTACCAGTGAAAGTCAAATTGTCGCCTTCGTGGTACTGAATATCTCGATATTTATGTAATATCTTAGAAACAGCATTTTTTTTTTCGTCATTGAGATGGTCTAACCGAAATTCGTTGGACTCTCTCAATTCTTCTTCTATAGCAAATGCTAAGTGCAAGTCTCTTTCGGAAGGTGGATCTAAACATTCTTGCTCAGTTTCTTCTTCTAAATTTATGTCGGTATCGTATTTGAACACGAACCTATATTCTCCTAAAATTACTGCTCCTTCCTCATAATCAAGTTTTGCTTTACAAGTATCCAAATAATTTCTTCCTATTAACATGTCATAATGATTTGAAAATTTGTGTAAATAAAATTTTTGTTTTGTCGGATTAATTTTGCATGTACCTATTGTTATACTTTCTGTTAATTCAATATCGCCATTAATTGTGTGAACTTTTAAATGATCTTTATCGATTTTAAAATCTAAAAAGTTTTTATTCATAATGTTAATGGAAGAACCAGTATCGATTACGCACCTAAGTGGTTTATCGTTCATAATAATGATTATGAATGGGTTTCGATTTTTTAGTGTTCCGAGGCTTGTGCTTGAAAATTTTCAGATGTGTCCATTTTTGACACACCGCTGTTACTCTCTCTATGTCGTTTTTGTGGCTGATTAGCCGGGTTATACGCTTGAGCGCTTGAAGGTCTGTTCTGGTGATAATTCATTGGGTTTTGTTGCCTACCTTGTTGGAGTTTATTATGAAATTCGCTAAAATTCTGTTTGTTTTCCTCTTGGGTGTACTGTCTGTTAGTCTGATTGTAGCTCGGTTGGTTGTATTGGTTATTCTGATATTGCAAAGGGTTGTTGTTGTAATTATTACGGTTAAAATTCGGCTGATACTTTTTGCCTGAATTATTTTTATTCGAGCTTTGGGTTTGGTTGTAGTAAGTTTTCTCAATCACACTATTTTCGTATAATCCCTCCCTTTGGGCTGCTATTTTTAGCAAATGGCTAGTCGAGATATCATCTCTTGCTAGAATCATAACTATCCTATCAGGAATTTTTCTTTTTATTACATCTTTAATTGTATTATTCATTGCATTAGTATAAACCAAAGTATTGTTTTGATTATTTTCAATCGTTAACTTGTTTGTGATAACGTAAGACTTATTTTCTAGTTCGTCAATGAACTTACGTAGATTTCCATTATAATGTAATTCCTCCGTAGGTGTTTGGGTAGAGTATTCATTTATTAAAGCTGCTTTGAGGTCCTTCCAGTTGTTCGCACATGAAAGTTGTGAAGTCCTTTGTGCCTCTCCAGTAATCTGAAGTTCAATCCCACTGTAGAACACACACCGCTGCCTTATATCGGAAGTTTTAGGATGAATTCGATCCTTTTAGTAAATGCGCGAATGTCATTTATATTTTGCACTAAATGGTGGCACTTGTCTTATTTGCATCAACGCTTGGTTTAATTCGGCATCACTTAGTATGATTGCCATTATGTTTTTTTCTTTTTTTTTTATTTGCACTTAAAAAAAACGAAACTGTTTTGTTCTTGTTGTATTTATTTCTTGTTTATTTCGTTGTTCGAAATCAATGTTAACAAAAATATTTTTTGTTCATCGAGGTTGCATTTGTTTTGTTTGAACTGCACTGTTTTTCATGTCTCTCTTATTTTGTTGTTTGAAATCAATGTTCACAAAAATATTTATATTATCTTTTTTTATCGAGGTTTCATTTGTTTTATTTGAACTGCACTGTTTTTCATTTCTTTCGTATTTCGTTGTTCGAAATTAATGTTCACAAAAATATTTTTATTTTATTTTTTTTTTTTCATCGAGGTTTCATTTGTTTTATTTGAACTGCACTGTTTTTCAATTCTTTCGACACCATGAAATGTGTCTCACGCACGTAAATACTTTTGCGGATAGGTGTATTGTAACGTATTATTTATTTACACTCTATCCTACCGGCTGCGCCAATAAAATAGTTAGTCAATAAGTTGTTTAAAAAAAAATTATAACACCAATAATTTTTGTGTTCTAGCAACTTTATTACTATTTTTGAGTTATTAGAGTTATTAAAATGTTAAAGCAATTAAGAGGTTTGCTGAACACGATGTTCATATGCAGAACCCAAATCTAAAACTGATTACTTAAAATTATTGTAACAGAGAGCAAACCTCGGTTTGAGCTTATTACTTGAGTTTATATTGACATTATGCTAGCGTTGCCGATCTCACGCTTTTATATGAGTGAGAGTCACTCATGCCATGTGTTTACTTTAATTTCTAAGAACTGCTCATACCGAAATATGCGCTTACGTTGCTGATCTCACGCTTTAGCGTGAGATTTGTTTATGTCTACAAAGATATGAATGAGGAGTTGGTGTAAGTGAATATCTTACTATATATATTGCTTATGATGGAATTTAAACAATAAACAATGCTAGAATATAAAAAAATATGTAGAGTTGAAATTATATCTAAGAATCTTAAGTTTTGCTATTCAATTGTACGAAGTTCATTTTAAGTTTATACTTCCATTTCAACTTGGACTTTAACACGCATATTGAGTTGAAACTCAAAAATTTGCATTTTACAGTTATTCTCTGCCGCTACACCAATACAATCAAACTCAGATGAATATGTATATGAAATTTTTCAGTCGGTCCACGACAGCACTCTAAATTTGTTCGTAGGTCGAGACCAGCGCAGCACGGCACGCTGCTTTGTTTGCATTTATTCAACTGGCAGAAATAGATACCCGTGCCTATAGATGTTAACACATCAAAAACACAAGATTTTGTCTTCCAAGGCAGTCAAATATCAGTTATGCTATTGCTGGTCATTCATACTCTTCCCAATAAAGGGAAGCGCGCGTTTGCCGCCGACACAGAAAAAGGAAAAATATCAAAAATAACAAAAACCTCGGCAAGCAGGCCCAGCAAGAAATATGTATTAATCGCACTTGCATAGAATATGCACCAAAAACTTTTTACCGTTCTTGCTGTCCGCTGCCTCTCCTTTAATCCTCGGCCGCTGAACGCAAAGGGAAACTGAATAAAACAACAACATTTTGGCTTTTCGTAGCTGAGACGCACAAATTGGACAAAGAAAAAATACCCCTTGAACCAATATTCAATAATTAACAATATTTTTTTTTTTTTTTTTAAGTTTGATTTTATTTACAATCTGTCTTTTAAAGACAATAGGCAAATTTGTTTAAAGAACTACATAACATGGGGAAAGCGTACCACAGTTTTCAAATATATGGGTGAAAAGACTATTTACAGGAATTATGTAGAATAAAAACAAAAAGAAAAATAAATAAAAATAAAATAAACAAATAAATAATAAAAAATAAAAATGGTCAGAAATAGGTCACCAATGCGGCTCGGGTCTGAAGGGCAAGTCCAGGGGATGGCTCCATTTTAGCCGCCATAAATGTTGGCTGTTACTCAGCTGAGCCCAGGTATCTCAACTTATTCACAACTGGAAGGGGTAAACTGTGCAGGCTGACTGGAGGGCAATTGAGCCTGCGGTTTGCAAATGTCATGTGCAGTGACTTCTCAGTGTTTGCTGATATATTCCATCTTAGCAACCATGGTTGCAGCAAGTCCATCTGCGCGGTCCGTTGCTGAGGCAATAAAGGCTGTTTCGTCAGCGTAGGAGGCAGTAAGGAGCTTATCATGTTGGAGCACTGGTAGATCCGCGGTGAATAAGGTGTATTATATTGGACCCAGCACACTGCCCTGTGGAACGCCAGCCTGAACACGTTCTAGCCTCGATTTAGAGCTTTCACACCTTACATAAAAGATTCTGTCGGTTAGGTAGGATTTAATGGTTAGGTAGTAAGGAGCAGGCAGCTGGAGCTTGATTTTGTAGAGGAGACCGGCGTGCCATACCCGTCGAATGCCTGTTTGACATCCGGGAATACCGCAGAGGAGTACTTCTTTTCCTCAATTGAGCAGAGGATCGCTTGAACAATTCCGGTTTCCCAGGTTTCGGAATCATAATTACCTCCGCACACTTCCATTGGGATGGAAAGTGGTAGAGGTCAAATATTCCATTAAAGATGTTAGCCAGCAGCTGGATCACTTTCGGCGGAAGGCTCTTAAGGGTGACTGAGCCGATTCCGTTATAGCCCGGACTTTTTGTTACTGTCAGGCAGTCAATCTCACTTTACACCTGTTCCATCGTGACTCTGGTGATGGGGAGAGCCATCTGGCATGGAGTATCCAGAAAAGCCTGGATGGCATCAGCTTCTTCAGCGCAACATGTGCCAAAGAGGGTGAAGGTACTTGCCAGCTACGACACGAGCTCCTCAGCCATCTCAGTGCTCGACCTACACCATGTGCCATTTGAGCTCCGGATGGGAACTTTCCTCGCGGCTGGCCTTTTCAGGTATTTGGTTGCGTTCCAGAGGCTATGATCCGGGTTGTTGGGCTCCAGGTTGCGTACGAAATCAGCTGTGGCATCGTTACGGAGATTGTAGTATAAAGCTTTTAACTCCTTGATTGTGCGGTTGAAGGCCCTTTTGTCCAGCGGGTTGGGAGTTTGCTGCCAAATTCTTCGCAGGCGTATTTTCTCTCTCAGCGCGTTAGTAATTTCGTCCGACCGGGTGAATATGTCTCTCTGACTTACTGGAGGTTAAGAGATTCGTGCTGGAGGTGTGCAGACGAAAGCAGGTTCGCAGATGTCACGCGTGAGCTTCTCCACAGTTTTGTCGATGTGCTCTCCGCTGTTGAGTTGGGCGTTAGGCTCAGTAATCGCTTCAAGCATTGTTTTAAAAGAGTCAATGTTGGAGCTCTTACTGAGTAGCCTGGTGGTGCGTTTGATCAACTCAACCGGGGTGTCCAGCCAAACCTTAACCGCGGTGTGGTCAGAGTGAAGGGCGAAATCGGCACCAGTGAGGACTCTGCTATATCCAGAACGTCCGGATTTTTCTGGGGATCCGTTGGCCAGTATGTTGGTTGGCCTGACGAGTGGGTGGTCAGATTGAGTATGCCAATGCACGGCATGAGGGCAATCCCCTTTGGGTTATTGCACCTTGAGCCCCACCACATGTGTTTTGCGTTAAAGTCGCCTCCGACGATAAATCTGGAGCCAAACGAGTTTTAGATTTGCAGGAATGATTGGGTGTCGACTGTGTGTCTTGGAGGAGCATAGCAGGAGGCAATCGTTAGGTTTCCTAGAGAGGTGGAAACACGCAGAGATGCCGATTGGAGCCACGGGAGTAGTGTTTGCGTGATTTCCGCGTATTTCAGCTTTGATTTTATTATGATGGCAGCTCCACCTCTTGCGTTGCCGCTGGGGTGGTTTAGCTGCAGGAGGTCATATCCGCTGATTTTAAAGAAGGATTGCGTGGTTAAATGAGTTTCTGATATTAGCATGACGTCAACGTTGTTCCGCTTAAGGTACAAGTCACTCTCAGGCCTACTCTTGCATAGGCCGTTAGCATTCCATATGACAAGCTTGAGACCTAGTTGCATAATTGGGCCAGGACCGTGTTCATCATTAGAGTCATTTGCTTCATTTGAGCCAGCAGTAGTTTAATGATTTGCTCCAGGTGTGCATGGGAGGAGCCGCTTTGCTGCGTGGTTGAGGAAACGTTGGGGTTTTCATAAGAGGGAGCGTTGAAAGTTGCAGAGTTTTTGGAGACTCCAGCAAACGTCATTCCCGGCTGAATATAGGTTGAGGGGGATTTTAGGACCCTGGGTTGATGAACCCGGTTCCCAGGCGGTTACGCACAGTGGCAGAGCGAGTTTGAGTCTTGCCTTGGTCTCTTAGCTTGACTATTTACTTGTAGACCCTGCAGCCTTTGTAGAAAGCAGTGTGGCTTTCGTTGCAGTTCACGCACACTGGGGGCAGGTCCTTGCCTTTCAAGCATTTGTTTGTCTCGTGATTACCTGAGCACTTGACACATCTCCAGGGATTGTTACAGAAGTTTTGGGTGTGGTTAAACTCCTGTGGCATTGAACTGGTTCGTTTCTTTTCCTGGGAAGCTCGAAGACAACGACGGCGTTGCACAGGCGTTTGTTTTTTACAGCTGGCTCCAAGTCAACAAAGAACATCGGCAATGGCACTTTGGTAATTCTATGTTTTGCGTTGGTGAGATGGCGCACTTTGTGGCCAAGCTTGTTTATTTCATAACTGATGAGACTTATTGGAGTGCTGTGATGCAAGTTCCTGATGACAGCTCTGTACGCTCTTTCATTCTTCAGTTGATAGCTGTGGTATTCGACCTTGCTTGATTCTAGTGCACGGATTAGCTTCTTGTAGTCCTCGACGCTAGTGGTCATTACACGAACCTGACCGTCTCTTCCTGCTTTACTCGAGAAGTTATCGCTTTTTATGGTATTAACGATAAAGATTAGCATGTCAGAGATGTCGCCAACAGAGGAAATAAAGATGGGGGGAGTCTTGGGGCCAGAGGTGATCGGAGGAAGTTCGGCAGTTGGAGCGTTTAACTGGGGACTGTCATCATTCTGAGCGAGTAAGGCAAACTTGTTGGAGTTTAGAGCTGCACTTGCAGCTGGCTTGCGTCGGATTTCACCGGCCTCAGCTAAGCTCTCGTCGGATCCGGATGATGCCGTATCAGTTGATGAATCGGACGAACACTTCTTGCGGTTCACTACTGGTTACGTCTGCTTTTTCTTGAGAGGAGTTGACTTCCGGAGACAGTCTGCCACGAGACGGGTCCCGCAGCACAACCACTCATCTCGATGTCTTTGGTCATTCTGCAGGCCAATATTGGCCGCAAAGTTTTTTGGTTAACTAGTGGGCCGAAAAGCTTAATTTTTGGGCGCAGCTTAACAAATGGAGTAACTTCACTTGTCGTTGATCACTAATAGTCACTTTTCACAAATTATGCTACTATTGTCTTTGATAATTTGCGAAAATTTAATTTTTTCTGCTATATTTTTTTAACAAACACCTGCTGTCAGTTCGAGTGTGAATAATTAACAATAAAAATCGAATATATTATTTTAATACATGTATTGTTAATGCTAGAACATAAACAATAAACAATGTTAGAATATAAACAAACATGTAGAATTGAAATATTATTAAAGAATCTCAAGTTTTGCTATTCAATTGCACACAGTTCATATTAAGTTTATACTACCCTTCCAACTTGGACTTTAACAAGCATATTGAGTTGAAACTCAAGAACTGCCGATTTACAATTTTGTGAAAATAACAAGAATACACACCGCGAGTACAGCGTTGCCCAAAAGCAACAAAAAATAGTAAAAAGTACATTTGGTTGTTGTAATTTACGGCACTTTTTGTTGCATTTTGGCAATGATGCGCGGCGTATACACAGGCGTACACACATATAAACTTGCTGTTTGTGGGCAAAGACATATGCATTGATAGATTCATGGGTGGCGAGACATTGTTGTTGCTGCTTGTAAGAAATACTTTATATTACATGGATTGCTCTGATATGATTCGATTATAAATATAAGACATTTTATATGCAATCATCACATCAGTAATAATGTGTCATTGTATTTTTAATATATTTGCGTATTAAATGTAATTATGTTTGTATATGTTTTATTAGTTCTAAGTTATTTCAATAGTTATAAGAAACCTGTAATAAATAGTTATAAATATAGCAATTAATAATAAACATACATAGTATATTGTTAACATTGCACTTCTTTATGTTCCTCAACCTGTTTAGAAATTGCCAAAATCCTAAGAGTGCGACAGGTCAGTTGATGCCATAATAATAACCACTCATACAAACGAGCTAGATATATATACATGAACACACACATGCAAATGCAAGGCATAGAGAAGAGAAAAGTATAAAAAATCTAGGCAAAGCACAAAGCAGGCAGCCCACACCCATGATGGAATAACGTTATAATTATTCTTCTTGATAATATATCTAAATATCAATGTATCGATATTTTTACAAAAAAATAGATAATTATATCGAAATATTTTTTTACTGATATATCGCATATCGATATTATTTGGAAATATATATTTTGATGTTGTGGTTGGTCACACTACACTTAGAAATCTTAAAAAGAGATGAGCGCGGCAAAGAGCTTTACACAAACATAAACATAAAACTAATTAAATCAAGTGGTACAACCACTAATCTGCAGTCACATTTGAAGAACAAGCACTCGGAAGCGTATTCAAGGTAAGAAAAAATGTAATGCCGAGGTCATTGGCCCGTCGTCGTTAACTATTGGGTTTGCACCGCCGTACCGCTCGGTAAGTTCTCCGGACAATCTCTAGCTAAAGAATCGCGCACACCAGAGCAAATAATCCACAGTGGCAGTGGAATAAGCCGCGTGATATTTTCCGCGCCAAAATCGCTGGTGTGATGACATTGTGGGGAATTTATTCGCGGCATAATCGCAGCAAATATTGCGGGAAGCCATGAAGAAAGACATTGCGCATAAACAGCTTTTCAAAAAGTCACATGTGATTAAATGTTCATAAACAGTTTTTATACTCGATACCGAAGGTAAAAAGTATATTGGGTTTGTGCAATGTCCGTCATGGTGTTTGTCCGTCTGTCCGTCTGTATAAACGCAACTTTTTCCCACACCCTTCAAGCTAGAGACTCGAAACTTTGCATATGTCTTTATTTATTGCAAAGTAAATTAAAGTGTTTAGATTGGAGTTCTACGATAACTAGGGGGCTGGCAAATCGATAAGCTCGAGAACGCAAAGTCGATAGATCCAGCTATTTCTCAAGGCCTTACAGCTAGATCTACCAAATTTGGGGAGCAAACAACCACCAAAAAACTGCATCAAAAATTTTGCCGCCACGCCTACCCATTCCGCCCCCAGCCCCCCCGCAGTTTAACACCAAAAATGCCTATATCTTCTACAGTTTTTGAGCTAGAGCAATCAAATTTGGTGCCAAGATAGGTGTTGACGATCCCCAATCAAATTCATAAAAACTTTGGATGCTACGCCCGTCTTTACCGCCCTCAACCGCCCCAACGCTTCGCATAAAAACGGTAGTGCGTGTATCTTCCTTAGTTGTTGAGCTAGAGTCACAAAATTTGGTAGGTAGATAACTGGTAACGACCCCCAAAAAATATTGGAGCCCCAACAACCCCTTCCGCCACCAGCCCCCTCGCAATCTAAAAACAGAAATGCTTATATCTTTTACAGTTTTGTAGCTAGAGCCACCAAATTATAGGTGATTACAACCCCCAAAAAAATGCATAAAAACTTTGGATGCCACGCCAATCCATACTGCCCAAGCTGCCCCAAACCGCCCCAATGCTTCACTAAAAACAAGAATGCGTGTATTTTCCAAAGCGTTAAAGCTAGAGTCACGAAATCTGGTAGGAAGATAGCTGTTAACGATCTCCAAAAAACTGCATTAAAGTTTTGGAGCCACGCCCCCTCCGTTCCCCAGCCTCCTGCATTTTGAAATCCAAAACGCCTATATTTTCCACAGCTTTTGAGCTAGAGCCGCCAAATTTGGTGCCAAGATTGGAAGTGAAGAAACCCAAAAAATGTGGATGATGCCAACGACCCATACCGCCCCAGCCCCCCTTCCACCATATTCTACTAACTTTGAGTTAAAGTCACCAAATTTTGTATGAGGATAGCAACTCACATCATAAATAGATCTGCAGCAAAACTTTGGGCGCCACGCCCCACTATGCCAGCCCCTAGCTCACCTTCCCCCAAATTTGACTATTTTTGACCTAGAGTCATCAAATTTGGTAGGAGGATAGCAATTGACATCATACACAGATCTGCAGCAAAAATTTTGATGCCACGCCCTCATACCGCCCCCAGCCCCTACCGTTAACAATCTTTGAGCTAGTCACTAAATTTGGAAGGAAGATAGCTTTTTGGCATCCCCATCTGCACCAGACAATCTTTGAGGCAGCGTACGACCCTGCCGTATCCGCACCCCATTGCAAACAGGTCTCTTTTAATCTGTTTTATTACTGGTATCGAGTATACCGCAGTCGGGTGCGTCCGACTGCAACGTTTCTACTTGTTTAATATCAAATGAATGATAAGTTAAAAACTGCTTCTCTTATAATATTATTATTATTATATGGTATTATAAGTCAAAATATATTAATTACACATGTAAACAAGGCAAAAATTCAACACATGCATCACATGTGACGTCATCAGCGCAGAACATAAACAAGTTTAAGCGCAAACTGAGTTGTATCGTTCTTAGCGGAAAGCGATATTAACGCTGCATGCACGGTTCTCACTGTTCAGCGGAAAAAAAGGCTGCAGATTCCCTGTCAAAGCGAATTGCGTGCGTTCATAAGAAGCAATGTAATTAAATATTCGTGCCGCTGCCGCTGCGGATTATTCGCTCGACGCGACCTAGTTGCAATTGAAACCAGAGACGCCCACGCGCAAGCTGCCTGATCGCCCGCTGGAGACGCCATCTCAGCATTCTGCTGACATTCCGGCCGACAGCGGTGGCTTCATGGTGCGCTGCAGTTTGACTTCTTTTTTAGTATTAATTCTGTTCTCATTCAGTTCTAAAGAACTATATCAAAAACGGTCTCTATAAATAAACACATTTAACCAATAATTAATGGTCCTGTTTTAATTGGCGCCCAAACGGAAAAACCCAATGGTTTTACAAGCGATCGTGCAATCGCTAACCGTAATAACTCCTTAATCTAACGCTAAGAGCTGCGGTGTAATAAAGCAACAACAATTAAAACAAAAAACAAAGAGAAAAATCTAAGCAAACGCGAAGTAAAGTGAGTCATATAACAAAACAAAAGTGAATAAAACACTCAATGAGAACTTGAACAACAACAATAAAAACGAGACGCAGAAAAGTTGCGATATCACACAATAAAGTGAATGTTATAACAAAAACAATAGTGAATAAACTCACGATGGCAATAAAATTTTGTGACTTAAACATCAACAAATAAAGCAAAAACACACAACAATAAATCAAACGTTATAACAAAACAATAGTAAATAAGCCCAACGTCAAAGGAAGCAATTTTGTGCCTAAAAAATTGAATTAAACAACAAAGTACTGAAAACATATAATCAAGAAAAAAACACACACACCACAAAAAAAAAAATATAAAACCCCAGCCAAGAGAGCTGAGCGAGTTACAGCAACAACAACATCAACAACAACAGCTACGAGCGACTGGCAATATTTAACTGGAACATAACGTATCGCAGCGGCCACCACACCATTTGATTTAAACGCATATTTCAAAATGTAAGTGTGATTTTCATTTGCTTTCAATTCAAATAAATATAATAAAATTATAGGAGCTGTTTAATGTGAGATGTTATTATTTTTGAAATGAAGTTAAACAAGATTATGCCTGTTGCAATAAAGTGTAAGAAAACCTTTGATAAGTCAGAGTTAAAATTTATTCAGAAACAGTCTGTTTTTATGTCGTACCAAACCAAAGTGGACGACAGTAGTGGCGACGAATTGATAACTTCGTATCTAGAACAGCGGTCTTTAGAAGAAACAAGAAAAATGAATGCAGATCAAATTGCATTTTTAGAGGGAAAGGTTCAAGCAGCCCTTGACCAACAAGCCAACTTATTTGAACAAAAGATAGCCTCTCTGACAGACCAGCTTAATAAAACTAGAGTCTCTGCACCGCAGATAGAAGTTTTCCACGAAATAGCAATCGACCCAGGGGTCCATTGCGACGAACCCCTAGATATTATAAAGTCCGTCCCCGAGTTTGACGGGAAAATAGAGAACTATGTTTCATGGAGACAAGCCGCTTCCACTGCCTACAAGTTGTTCGAGCCATACAACGGCAGTTCAAGACATTATCAAGCAGTTGCTATAATCAGAAATAAAGTAAGAGGACCAACAGACGCTGTGCTGCTCGCATTCAACACAGTGTTGAATTTTAAAGCCATTATTGCTAGGCTAGATTTCACATACGCCGACAAGACACCGGTACATGTAATTCAACAGCAGATAAACATACTTCAGCAGGGCAGCCTGCCACTGCAACAATATTTTGATGAGGTCGAGAGAAAACTGACCTTGTTAACAAATAAAATATCATTGACACATGATTCCGCTGCAGCGGCTGTATTAAATGCAAAGTTTAGAAGTGATGCACTTCATGTTTTCGTATCAGGCCTGAAAAAGTCACTGAAGTGGGCAGTCTTCCCGGCACAACCCACAGACCTCCCCTCAGCCTTAGCTTTAGCCCAAAGACCGAATCAAGCAACGAAAGAGGCATCTTTGCAGCAAATTTTGCAAAACACCTTGAGGAGAAACCCCAAAAACCAAATTCACAAAAGTCTCAAAACTGACGTCAGAACGCCCAACAGGGAAAAGAGGATAGTTCTCAAAACAGGAATCCTTACTATCAGAAGAATCAAAGAGACAATGATGACCAGCAAAAACCAAATAGTACGAAACAGCACTATAACAACCAAAAGTCCCAAGGGCGGGGCCCGAGCCGATGGAGATAGGCTAGCCGATGGAGATAGACTAGGCAAACTACCCAAGGCTATAGAAACAACCAAGGTTATGGGGACCAATCTATGAGGACCCAACAAAGCCCAAATCATCTACCGCAAGACGAGAGTAGCGATGACTACGAGTCAGGGTCGCAGCATGAAATGACAAAAGTCGAAGACGATTTGTCCGAAAGTTTTAATTTTTTAGCGGAAGCTCCCTGCTTCCGTTTATAAGACGAACGGTTGCAGGGCGAGTTATCAGACTTTTGATAGACACAAAGGCTTCGAAAAACTATATAAAACCCATTCCCGAACTGGCACATTGGGTGTCAGTTGACAACCCTTTTCAAGTAAAATCAATTCATGGCCACACCAAGATAAAGCAGAAAGGCCTTATCCACCTTTTCAGCGTAACGTCCTACTTTTTCATGCTGGAGTCACTTAATGACTTTGATGGCATAATTGGCCTCGATCTGTTAAAACAGGTTAATGCCAGAATAGATTTAACAACAACGTAATAAAACACGACAATGGGATTGAAAAAATCGAGTTCACTAAATGTCAACAGGTGAACCATATTCGGATTAATGACACGGATGTCCCTCCTGTTGTCCACCTTTGATAAAATGATCAACGAAATGGTAAAAGCATTTGCGGATGTTAACGAATCCCTACCGTACAACATAAATACGGTTGCTTCTATACCTACGGATGACAAGCCGGTTTACTCAAAGCTTTATCCGTAACCGCAAGGCGTGTCTGACTTTGTCAATGCAGAGGCTAAACAACTTCTGGCGAATGGCATTATACGACGGTCAAAATCCCCCTATAATAACCCAATATGGGTTGTCGACAAAAAAGGCATCGATGAGGGGGGCATAAACAGCAGCTTCTGGTTATTGATTTTAGGAAACTAAATCAAAAGACAACTGACGACAAATACCCTATCCCATCCATTTCGACTTTATTGTTAAACTTGGGCGAGGCCCAGTATTTCACTACGCTAGACCTCAAATCAGGGTTTTACCAAATCGAATTGGCTGAAAGAGAACAACGGGAAGTATGAGTTTTGCAGACTCCCCTTCGGGTAAAAAAATGCCCCAAGTATTTTTCAACGAGCCATTGATGATGTGCTCCGCGAACAAATTGGTGGGATTTGTTACGTTTACGTTGACGACGTAATAATTTTCTCCAAGTCCAAAGAAGAACATGTCAAGGACATTGAGTGCGTCTTGAGGAAACTTAGGGATGCAGGCATGCGAGTGTCTCAAGAAAAGTCCAAGGTTTTCAAAAAAAGCGTGGAATATTTGGGATTTACAGTGTGCAGAGGCGGGATTCAATCCTCGCCCGATAAAGTGAAAGCTATTAAGGACTTTCCCCAACCAAAAACTCTATTTGCTCTTAGATCATTTTTAGCTCTAGCACGCTACTAAAGCTGCTTTATAACGGGTTTTGCCAGCATCGCAAGGCTCCTAACAGATATCTTGAAAGGCGAAAACGGCAAAGTAAGTGGCAATTTCTCAAGAAAAGTGATTATAGACTTGTCACCAGAGCAAACCGAAGCCTTCGACAGACTAAAAAATATATTGGCCTCTGAAGGTGTCATGCTGTCCTACCCAAACTACAAAAAGCCTTTTGACCTCACGACAGACGCGTCTGGCTACGGACTGGGAGCAGTACTGTCTCAAAACGGCCGCCCGATAACAATGATCTCACGAACATTGCGAGGCAACGAGGTAAATTTTGCCACAAATTGCTCGCCATTGTATGGGCACTCAAAAACCTCAGAAATAACTTGTATGGTGTCAAAAATCTTAACATTCATACAGACCACCAGCCATTAGCTTTTTCGGTATTTCCTTCTACCACCTTTAGATATTGCAAGAATTTGGTCACAGACATTGTGAACCCAGCAGCGCAAGAAAACGCGAAACAAATACTTAGAGAGTATTTTTTCCCAAAAATGGGTCACTTAACGTTGGAAATAGCTGCAAACTGTAGAATTTGTGTTATGAGTAAACACGAACGGCACCCAAAAAAACTGGAAATAGGGAAAACCCCGATACCATCGTATGCAGGAGAAATGTTGCATATAGATAATTACTCCACGGCCGGTAAATACTTTCTAACTTGCAGCGACAAGTTTTCCAAGTTCGCAGAAGTACAACCTATACGGTCTCGAGCAATCGTGGATATAAAAGCTCCACTTCTGCAACTTCTGAACATGTTCCCAAAACAAAAGCGATTTGCTGCGACAATGAGAAATCCTTGAACTCAGAAACCTTTAAGTCAATGCTCAGCAATAACTTTGGCATCGAGATTTCAAATGCTCCACCCTTGCATAGCTCCTCTAATGGACAAGTCGAGCGGTTCAATGGCACTCTTGGGGGTATAGCACGCTGCTGTAAGTTGGAATCACAGGTAGAACACTCTGTCGAGAACATTCTCCTTGCAACCATCATATACAACAGGTCAATCCATTCGGTGACAAACGAAAGACCTATAGACGTAATTCACGCAGCCTCAAAAAACAGTACAGTGCAGATTAAGGAAAAAATCGCATCAGCACAGAAAAAAACACTAGACCAAATGAATAAAAACAGGGTCTTTAAGTCGTACTCCGTAGGCGATAAGGTTTGGATAAAGAACAACAAAAGATTGGGAAACAAACTTTCACCCCAATGCACAGAGGCTGTAGTGGAGGCAGACCTAGGTACGACAGTTCTTATTAAAGGGAGGGTGGTCCATAAGGACAACCTTAAGTAGGTTTTGGACATTTAAAATAACGACAATCAAAATTTTAACAAAAATTTTCTTTACAGGCTTACATATCTTTTCAGCTTAACGATAGCTACCATGACTTTGACCGAAGCGACACTTAGACTGAACGACTACTCCCACGCGGAATAAATACCTATAGTTGACGGAGTCGTGATAATCTGGGACACGTACACCTACATGGGACACACGACGAACTTGACCTCTTTTGAAACTTACATCGACGAGACTTGGACATTGATAGACAGCCTACCCAAGGACCATATGACACAGGTACTGAAAACTGACTTACAACACATATCCACTGTAATAGCTTCTCTGACCGTACACCACCGACAAAGACGTAGCATTAACATGATAGGTAGTGCCCTTAAGGCAATTGCAGGAACCCCAGATTTTGATGACTGGGAACAGATAAAATTCAAGCAGATTCAGTTAATAGAACCCGAGAGTAGGCAGATAGAGATTAACAGTAAATTCCAAGACAGGCTCATTGGCGTTTCAAGGGCCATTAATGAAATTTTAAAGCCAGATTCAGAGGTCAAAGATTTTTATGCAACAATTTTAGCCAAAAACAGAATGATAATAACAAACCTTGAGGACTTAAACCTCACCGTTACACTCGCAAAAATAAATTTAATTAGCCCCCTCATTTTAGACATCATCGATATAAAAGAATTGTTAAATGAACATCTCACCAATATTAGCATAACTGACCTTTTAGAGGTCTCCCACATTAAAGCTTTTCAAAATTCCGAACTATTGTACTTCCTAATAAAATATTCCAAGCCTTTGCTAAACTGTAAAAAAAATAGACATTATTCCTGTTCAGCATAATAATGTAATATTAGACCTAGAAGAAGAAAATACTGTGGCCGACTGCGGAACAAAGACCTTCGCTGTACGTGACTGCGCTACCAGTGTGAGCACCACCTTCTGCAGAAGACTGGAAAGTACTTCTTGCGCCCAACAGCTAGTATCTGGAACCGTGCCACACGCCCCGGACACCTAGCGCCCGTAGTAGTAATCTGCGAAGGCATCACTGTAATAAACAGCGCAACCATGCATGTGGTAGAAAGCGCCGGTAACAGACAGACGGTTGCGGGAACTTTCCTCGCATCGTACGACGATTACATCTCGTTGAATGGAAGCCGGTACGTAAACCACCGGGGCATCCTGAAGAGGAAACCAGCAGTATCTACATCAGCCGGCGTGAACGTCACCCTCTTCAGGGAGCACCTAAGCCTCCGATATCTACACGATCTGACCATAAAGAATCTCGGACATATTGGGGATCTTAGATCAGGACTATCTTCACGGTCCTATGGATGCTTAACGCTTTTCGCCTTACTCCTGTTCTTCGTGGTTACCTGGAAGCTATACCAGCACAGAATATGAAAGATGAAACCCGAAGACGCGTTTCAGCCGAGAAGGGGAGGAGTTAACACGCGCAAGCTTGAGTTTGCTGACAACGTCGTTGCGCCGGATGCCGTCGTGACGGAGTTGCAGTTGAAACCAGAGACGCACACGCGCAAGCTAGAAACTCACACGCGCAAGCAGCCTGATCGCCTGCTGGAGACGCCATCTCAGCATTCTGCTGACATTCCGGCCGACAGCGGTGGCTTCATGGTGCGCTGCAGTTTGACTTAGTTTTTAGTATTAATTCTGTTCTCATTCGGTTCTAAAGAACTATATCAAAAACGGTCTCTATAAATAAAAACATTTAACCAATAATTAATGGTCCTTTTTTAATTTTCATCAGTACCTGTCACTGAGTTCTAGGCATATCGCTAGTCTGGCACCGGGCCTACGTACTGCAGGGTAAACCAATATATGCGTATGTATGTGTGTGTACGTGTATGTGAATGTTTCGCCAAATACAAACTTTTCACTTACAAATTAATTATATTCAAAAACCAACAATAAACTTTGGAATATATTTGTACATTTACCACTCGCTTGCTGGGAGACAGATCCCTTAGAGTTTTGGAAATCCCAGGAAAAAACCTTTTTGTAATCCTTAAAAAAAAAATTTTGGTGGTAAAATTATGTTACCAATATATGTAATTTTTCTAGAAAATTTAACTTTTTCATTATTTAAAATATGAAATGAAGTCTTTTAACCCTCTAACACGTAAGCCTGCCTGAAGGCACGTATTACGTTTTTAGCCTTAATAAATAAACTAACAGCTTTTCAATCGTTTAAATAATTTTTGGCGGTTGATAATAAACACACAAAACTATGAGTCTCAGCTTTGAAAGCTCTCCAAAGCTTTTAACGGGACTTATATTTCGCTATGCACAAGCCATATGTTTTTGCGCGCGTAAAATTTGGGCTGCTGAATGTTGTGTTTTGCTGTGCAAATCATAGTTAATATAGAAAACCTATCCAGCTCATAATTTTTTTATTGAAGTTAATTTACTATTAAAATTAAGTTGCAGATTTGCAAATACATAAAAGACATGCGTTGTGACAGCGAAATAGCGATACGTGCCTTGAGGCACGTTTGGGGCTCCAAGACAACTTCTGTTGCCAGCTGATATTTCACAATTGATTGCAATTTATGTGTTTGTTTCTGTTGATGGAGTGATTTTACTTAATATAAAATATATATATATAAAATATTTTACTCATTTCCGTCGGACGAAGAAATGTTAAGCTCAAGTGCCGACGAGGATGACGACATTGATATAGTGGAGGCTCTTAATAATGCATTAGAGGATGCTGAGACTGTGTCATTTATTGAGAATAATGTTGAAAATGTCCAAAACAATGCACAGAAAGGTAAGACTTCCCAGAAAACTGAAAAAGGCCGCGATCACCATTACCAATAATTGAAGATTCGGCGTGCGCATCTCCGCTATCTTCTGGTGGATTCAATGGAGCTGGTAAGCCAATTTCAATTGGTATGTGTTATTTTAGTGAATAATTAGTTTTATTTATACAGGTTTTGAATCAATAACAAAAGACTCGAGTAAGATTCTGTGGCGAGAGAAATGTATGCAGTTGCATGTTAGCAATGTTGCATTTCGAGGCGATTTTTCGCTGCCAGCAGAAATAAAGGAGCTCAAAACTCCACTAGAGCTCTTTTGCTATTTCTTTAATGCGGAAATCATGAAAATGATCGTCGACGAAACCATGTTCGCTGCTTTAACGGATGATATAAACAATAAGTTCAAAATTAACACTGACGAGATGCACCATTACATAGGTATTTTGATGTTCATGTCCATTTATCGCTACCCGAATCTAAAGAGCTACTGGGGACAAAATGCGTTCGGACCTATACAAACCTGCATGACCCGAAGCAGATTCGAGGCAATCAAGAAGTACTTCACGCTACGTGATGAGCGCGAACGTATCAAAAAGGGTGAACCAGGCTACGATCCTTTGTTCCGCACGCGAAAATTTGTAGACTGTCTCAACAAACGGTTTGACTCGGTGCCAAAGTATGCCCGCCTGTGTGTTGACGAGCAAATGTGCAGCACAAAAATGAAGCACCACTTGCGTCAGTACATGCCAAATAAGCCTCACAAGTGGGGCATCAAACTATTTGTATTGTGCGATTCATTTGGATACGCATACCGCTTTGAGATCTACAGCGGTGCCGGTGATAATATGGTCTTACCTGGTCACCCAGATGGTGCTTCGGCCAACATTGTAGTGCGCTTAACATAAACAGTAGAAATATTTAAGAATCACATCATTTACTTCGATAATTTTTATACATCTCTGCCTTTGATGGTTTATCTAAGAGCGAAAGGTACTTATAGCCTTGGCACGGTGCGTGTAAACCGTATCCCCAATTACAAGCTACCAAACGATATTGCCATCAAAAAACTACCAAGGGGTTTTTCGACTGAGTACGTTGGGTCCTCATATGGTGTCGACATAACCAATGTACTTTGGAAAGACAGCAAGCCTGTTCGCTTTTTGTCCACCTATGTGGGTATCAAGCAATTTGAAAGGACAAACTCTCGTGAAGGAACTGCAAAGGCTGCTCGTTTTGACAGAAAAGCTAAGCGACACATTTCAATTGACTGTCCCCAAGTTGTGCATGAGTATAACGCTCACATGGGCGGCGAAGACCTCATGGACGGCCTAATGGGCCGCTATCATATCAGAGCAAAAACTCGGGATGCCGCAACTCGAATTTTTTATCACCTAATTGATATGGCAGCCACTAACGCCTATATTTTACACAGACGTATCCAAAAAGAGAACGCAAGCAAAGAAAAATTACTCGCACTCCCAGACTTTCGCGAAACACTAGCCGCAGGGCTGGTGACATATAAAAACAAAAACTTACCGGGTCGTCCAATCAATACCAAAAATGCATTTTCACCGCGATGGGCGAACCAGTCTCCATCCTCTCAGTCAGGACGAACCATAAATTCACCATCCTCGCAGGCAGAGCAAGCAAAGCAGTCTCCACTCTCTCATCGACCTTTTCAGCATGAGCTCAAACATGGTCAAAACTCAAAACACCCAATATCGGACTTGCGGTTTGACCAGCTGAACCATTTCCCACATTGGTTGGATCGAAACAGTGGAAAAAGAAGTTGCAAGCACTGTAAATCTTCACAAACGCAATGCATATGCACGAAATGCAACCTGCATTTATGCTGCACAGCGAATAAAAACTGTTTTTTAGAATACCATAAGAAAAATTGAAATAAATCTTCTTTACTTGAAAAGGTTTTTTTTCACTCAAAGCCCCAAGCGTGCCTTCAGGTACGCTTTCCTTTCTTCTCACCTTACAGGTAAACCGAAGATTCTAGGTTATTTCTGAGTACATATTTGAGCTTAGAAGCATTCATTAACTTTGAAAAAAAATATTTGTATATATTTTTTCTATTATTTTGGAAAGTAGCCTTTGAGGGTTAAGTTTTTTCTTGAATCCTTACTTAAACTATTCAACCTTAAGATTTCTGGTCTATAATGGAAAAAAGTTTATTGTTTTAATTTTATACTCGATACTGAAAGTAAAGAATATATTGGGTTTGTGCAATGTCCGTCATGGTGTCTGTCCGTCTTCGTCTGTATGAACGCAACTTTTTTCCACACCCTTCAAGATGGAGACTTGAAACTTTGCAAATGTCTTTATCTATGGCATAGTAAATTAAAGTTTTAAGATTGGAGTTCTACGATAACTAGGGGGCTGGCAAATCGATAAGCTCGAGAACGCAAAGTCGATAGATCCAGCTATTTCGCAAGCCCTTACAGCTAGAACTACCAAATTTGGGGAGCAAATAGCTGCTAACAACCACCAAAAATCAGCATCAAAAATTTTGGCGCCACGCCTACCCATTTCACCCCCAGCCCCCTTTCCAGTTTAAAAGCAGAAATGCTTTTATCTTTTACAGTTTTTGAGCTAGAGCCACCAAATTACAGCCTCCAAAAATATGCATAAAAACTTTGGATGCCACGCCAGTCCATACTGCACAAGCTGCCCCATTCGCCACAAAGCTTCACTAAAAACGGAAATGCGTGTATTTTCCAAAGCGTTAAAGCTAGAGTCACCAAATTTGGTAGGAAGATAGCTGTTAACGATCCCCAAGAAACTGCATCCAAGTTTTGAAGCCACGCCCCCAGCCCCCTGCATTTTGAAATCAAAAACGCCTATATTTTCCACAGCTTTTGAGCTAGAGCCGCCAAATTTGGTGCCGAGATTGGAGATGAAATTGGCGCAGCCGGTAGGATCTTGTTTTTAAATAAGATCCAGTGATAATCCGAACCAAATAAATAAATTTCGTACAAAAGGACGACAGTTTATTAAAAAAAGAATCACTTCAATAAAAAACACAACTATCAGGTTTGTGTGGTGAGAATCAACGGCTTATTCTTTATTCATTTGCTTTCAAAGAAACTTAAACATAAATTACAATAATTGCTAATTACATATGTCTGGCTTATTTTTATTAGTATTATTATTATTATTGGATGAGTGTCATGCACTGCGACCTCTAGGATCTATTGTGCCCTCTTACTTTATGTGTGTTACAGCTCCTCGAATAGCCCAATCGATCGCTGGAACACGACTATGTGGCATGGTCGGAGAGCCCTCATCTTCTCTGTAGCCAGTGAGAGGCTTCCCAGAAGAGAGAGCTTCAGTCGACTGATGGCGGGACACTCCTCAAGTAAGTTCTCTGGAGTCTCATCCCCCTCCAGACACATTCTACAAAGACTGTCTTCCCCTAACTTGAGAATGTGCAGATGCTTGCGCATTCTGCAATGCCCGGTCAAGAAACCCGTGACTATCCGAAGAGATCCTTTTCTCAGTTTCAGACAGTCTTCAGTTCTCCTCTTGTTATAGCTACCTAGCAGTCGCTTGCTCTGCCTTGTCCCCTGCGAAGACCACCAAGCATCCTCGCAAGCATTAAGCAGATCGATGCGACTGCTCTGACTTATAATCCCTGGTCCTAGCCCACAGAAAGGTTCAGGGCCGTGGAAGGGAGTGCTAGCTCCTCTCCTGGCTATGATATCGGCAACCTCATTGCCGGGAATGCCCGCATGTCCTGGTACCCAATAGATGGTGACTGTGACTGAAATACTGCCCAACCTGTTGAGTACTTCTATACATTGCCAGACCAGCTTGGAGACGATCTTGTAAGCACAGAGTGCTTTGATCGCTTTGATCAGAGAAAATGGCTATGTCTCTATGAAAGTAACCCCTCTCGATGTTTATGGAGGCACATCTTTCAATCGCATGCACTTCCGCTTGGAATATGCTGGCGAATTTGCCAAGGAGTTCATGATATTTGAGCCGGGGTCCGCAGATCCCAGCTCCAGCACCCTTATCTGTTAGTGATCCGTCCGTATACCATCTAATGGCGTGTGGTTTCACATTATAGGTGGTCGACAGACTAGTCCACTCTGCTTTATTACTGAGCTCCGTTTTAAAAAGCTTCACGAAACTAAAAAGGGCCATCTGCGCATCTTGCGGAAAGGCCAACAGTATGCCCGTTGCACTTGTCATAATCATTGTCAATTGTCTCATAATTGACCTGTTCGTATTTGTGTGTGTTTAATGAAAACATGCAGAGGCGGAAGTCCTAGCAGTACGTCCAGTGCTGAAGACGGGCAAGTACGCATTGCGCCCGAGATGCACGTGCAGGCAAGTCTCTGGAGTTTTCCCAGTTGCCGTTTAGTGACATCAAGATCTACGTGACTCGCCAGGACCGCAGCACCGTAGCTGATTAAGGGCCGCACCATTGCTGTGTACATCCACAGAAGGATTTTAGGGGACACCCCCCAATTTTTCGCTGCGAGAGATCTGCAACTCATTAGGGCCAATGTGGCCTTGCGTAGACAAAATCATAAACTCTTAAGCCTTAACTGATCATTGGAGGCTGTTTACTAGATCTAAGAGCCGATTCAGTCGACTTTCCTTCTCTATAGGCATGCTGATGATCATGCAAGGGACTTGACATTAGGTGCGATGTTCTTATGTGAATGTCAACTAACTTTTCGAGGGTTTTTAGCAGAAAGGATGACAGGCTGATCGGCCTAAAGGATTTAGGGTCAAATTGTTCTTTTTTCCCCACCTTCGGGATAAAAATCACCTTCGCCATCCTCCATGCATTAGGAATGTGGCCCATAGCTAGACTTCCCCGGAAAATGCGAATGAGGAAAAGTATTAGCTGTTCTATCCCCTACTGAAGATGGACGGGAAGGATTCCGTCCGTTCCTGGGGCCTTGTAGGGACTGAGCGGTCAAATGGCCCATTTAATTTTTTGCTCTGTTATAATGGCTGCAGCCAGGCTCCAGTCTGGTCTCCTGTTGGGGACCGTAACTAACAATTGTCAGTATTGGGTTGGTTCTACAAAGTAGAGTGAGTTTGCAGGAGAAGTTCTGTCTTCTCCGCCTCATCTTCCGTAAAGGAACTATCTGGCTTTTTTAGACAGAGCTCGGACAGCACTTTGCTTTTCGAGATTGCCTTAAAGGCTCTAACGGCTGGTAAGGCCTGCTCTATGTTAGAGCAAAAACTCCGGAAGTGAGCGCGTTTGCTGTACCGGATATTTTTTGTTATATTCTGTTAGTTTCTTGGTGTACAACTCCCACCTGTCACTTTTCTTTTTGGCTGTATTAAACAGCTTCCTAACTTCTGCCCGAAGTATCCCTAACTTTTTATTCCTTTAAGAGTTATCCCTGTTGGACTCTATGGAATTAGCTGGACAACTTGAATGGTAGGCATTCAGAATCGTCTCGCCCATGTCTACTGAGAGTTGCTCTAGCTCTTCATGAGAAGAGATCCTCTTACTATGGTTCAGTCTGCTCAGATTTAAGCCGAGGCAGAACTGGTAGAGCGTCCAGTCGGTACGCCGGCGATTCCTGATGACTTTACTAAACCTAAAATTACTGATAATGTCGAAGAGGATGATCCTGTGATCCGACATTGTTGGTTCTGTTGAGACTCTCCAATTGCTGAGCAACTGAGAGGCCCCCCCGTTGCCGAAGGTAATATCAAGTACTTCGGCTCTATTTTTGGTGATAAAAGTGGGTTCAGACCCCACATTGAACACCGTAAGGTCACTAGCTACAAGATAGTCAAGTAGGCACTCACCTCTGCTGTTATCTCCCGTGCTGCCGAATGCTACACTGTGCGCGTTAGCGTCGCATCCCAGGGGAGTCTATTGCTGCTGCAGTGTGCCACCAGATCCTGATCCTCTGTTGGAGGGGCTTCTGCAGTGTCTCCCGGAAAGTAGGCAGATGCCACCCCAATACTTCCGAACTCGCCAGTGATTTGCACCGCTACAAGATCCCTAATGAGAAATTTGGAGAGACAAAGAAAATCAGTGTTCTTTCGCACCAAGATGCATGCTCTTGGCGATGTCTCCCTAATGTTTGCAACTAGTTGTGAACTTACATGGTTTAGGCCGCAGATTCTGCCTCTGACGACCCAAGGCTCCTGAATGAGCACCAGCCCCAGGTCAGACCTGGAGATCAACCTGCTGATGACAGCCGAAGCTGCCCTCGCGTGATGCAGGTTGATTTGTGCCACGCTGGTGGCCCCCATCCTTAGAGCTCCGGTTCCCACTCCGAGAGCGTCAGATATGCTTCTGACAGCGTCAGGGTGGGTGTCTGCTCATCATTGGATGGCTGCTCGTCACTCAGGTGGTCATTCTCGTTGCACACGTGAAGCCGCGACAAGTCCGAGTCCAACTCGGCTTCCCAGGCTGCAATGGCTTCGGCTACTGCTGCCTCATCGGGGGGGCAGGTGGGTGCTGCCTTGGCTGCAGATGAAGTGCCAGGCACATCGTCTGCCAGCGCCTTCGCAGGCGTCTAAAACGCGGCTTGCTTTTTATGAAGCCGGCCCTTCAGTTGGCAAAACCTGAAGCTTACCAGCATGTCTCTCTTTTTGAGACGCGAGAGGGCCTCATCCTCCAAGCCAAGCGTCAGTACCTTGGCACCCTTGGTCTCAAGGCGCCTGAGCACGCTCCACGTCTCAATGAGAAGTCCTTTGTTTTGCTCAGTGAGCAGCCCTAGGGACTTCTCCACAGTCTCCCCAACCGTGCATGGCAGGTAAACTGTCACAATGTTTTCTTGTGGTATATCCGCTTGCGGGCATGTGCGGAGTTTAACACCCACCGCGGCACTGATGCTGGGCGCCTTCAGCTCCAGCCACTTTCTGGCATCCTCATCCAGACAGTCCACTAGGACTAGCCCATCCCGGAATTGGATGCCATTGAAGTTGCCTGCGCCCTTCGACCTCTTGTAGTCCTCCTTGGGGAGTTCTTTTGGCGACGTATGCTGGAGCTGTCGCTTTCTTCCCGCCACGGCCTGGCCGTCACTACGCTCTACTGGAGACGCGGTCGGGGCCCGGTGCTCTAGTGCACGCCTGCGTGCCTCTTCAGGTTTAAAGCCACGCTCGAGGTACCGGAGGTACCATTTGCACCCAGCTCCGCTGAGGCCTTGCCTTAGCGGGTTGCCAGAGCCGCCAGGCTGGCCTGGTGCTGGTAGAGGTGGCTTCTTCGGCAGCCTCTTCTGAGCAACAGCGGCGTCTCCCCCGCTAGCTGAGATAGACCGCAGGGCAGCCACTGGCGCAGTGCCAGGCACTGCGGACCCACTCCCTACGTCCGTCCGTGTGGTGGCCTCCTTGACAGCAACTGGAGACTTGAAAGTCTCTGCACTCTTTGTGGTGCTCCGCTTCGGGGACGAGCCCTTCGGCTGAGCAGTGCTCTTGGAGTTAGGGGCACCTCCGTCTAGATCCGCCCCTTGCATCCGCTCTACTGTCTGTGTTGCGGTTAAGCTCCGAAAATTATTTAAAAGTTTTTTATTATTCATGAAAGATCCCACGAGTGTAGGGGAAAGTAGTACCGGCGTGTCATAGCCCCACTAACACGCCGGGGCCAGGTATGCTCACTGAGGCGGCCAGGTATCGGTGAGGTTCCGTTCAAATACAGTCGGTTACCCCTGACTGCAAACCAGCCAATGAGCACGGATCACATAACACTATGTCATTAGGGGGCTGAAGTGGCACCCTTGCATCAGGACGTCACCACTGCCCTTTGTGAGATCTGGGGGGTTTGGAATTGGGTAGGAGCAAATATAGAAGAAGGGTGTATGTAAGACTATATTTGGAAGGCGGTCATCCGCAACCTGCGACCCATCCGGTGGCCTCAGCTTGCCCACCTCAGAACCATCTCACTAGTTCATCGGTACCAGATATGTCTGGCTTATGTTCTATTTATTTTTGGCATGTGCCTTGCTTTTGTGCAATTTGCATTTCCTGTTATTGACAAAATGTTTTACTTCTTAGAATTAATTGAGTTCAACAACTCTTGAACATTATTACTTATTTTATTGTTATTGAGTTCAACAACTCTTGAACATTATTACTTATTATATGATTCTTTTGTCATATTTCTAAGTGTGGGATTATACATAGCTCGCGCCCTCTCTATCCACAAACAGCTCACACTGGCTGCGAGCTCGCTCACATATGAACGCATACATATACCAACAAGATTTTATACTTATAGAGGGTTCAAACAGCGATTTCCCAACTAACTTACCAGCTCTGGAATCTGGCGATTTTACTCTCTCGGGGGACTGCCGTTTGTTGCTTCGTGAATTGTGGGCGAATTCGGTGTCATTCGGCATGCTGGTTTCGCTACAACATGAGCTGCCGTAGCACAGCCAACCCAGCCATACTGTGTGTGTGAGCGCGATCGCTGCCGATTTCAGAAGCTACTGCGCACAGTTTCTATTACTTTGTCCTGCATTGAATGTGTTAATACATGAACATACATTATTTTATTTTACTTTACTATATTCCGAGTTTTAGGCTACTTGATTTGCGATGCCAAAAAAGGTTGAAGAGTGTCATAAAGTACATTTTGGGCAGATTCTCCGCACAAAACAGTGGCAGTTGCAACTGATATGCACGTTGCCCACCAAGTATCTTGAGCTAAATGTGAGAAGGCGAATCAATTGTATAATATTGATCATGAAGTTGAATTAAAATTTATTTTATTAAAATGAAACTATAATTGCAGTTATTATTGTCCTCATTCATAATGATCGAACCAGGTCAATGAATGCCAAGGCAAATGCTACTCATACGCATTCATGTATACACAAAAGGACACACACACATTCTTATGATACCTAGTCCAAACGAAATATCAAAAATCATTTCACAGCCCAAGTCGAACAAAACTACTTAAAACACATCAAACGCACAATTGCACCTATGTATATGTACAAATATATATATACGCAATAGTGCTTTGCTGCTCTACGGCAAGCGTCAAAAGCGATGAGCAGGAAGGCATACAAAAAAAAAGTACATTATGCAATATTCGGGCGCACAGTTATAGGACAGCAGTGCAAAACAAGTGCAAACCATGGCTGCTTTGTGTTTTGTAAGCAAAGAAGCACTAGTCAAAAGAAGAACAGCCGATATTCGTTGGCAGTAAGGGTGGAGAGCTATCGATAGTCGACGCCATCGTTAGCATACGATATTAATTTAGAAACCATCGATAGTCGGCGATAGTGCTATCGATAGTCACCGATAGTCCTGGTCATAACAGACTTATCTGCTTTGTATCTTAAGGCCTGTACGCAGACGACTGAACAACTGTATCATTTATTGATGTTTTTATTCCAAAAGTTTTGGGTTGAGAGTAAAAGTATATTGACATTTTCTACGTTAAGTGTGTGGTTCGCCTCTTCGAAACAATTTGGCCAGCCTTGCTTAATACTCTTTCGGACTCAACGGATGTGGCGGGAATGGAAATGTACTTGTGTTGCAAAAGTGCGAATTTGCAACACTGGTGTCGTGAACACTCAATTGGTGAGTGTTGAAGTGTTTTACTTTTGGACAAACAGCTGTTTCGCTTTCGTTTTGTGAAATTTTATTTGCTGCAATAACAAAATAAATTTCAAAATGTTTTTTAAAAGCGTGAAAGATTCACTTATAGAAAATTGAAGCAATTGAAGGTATATAGGTCGAAATGCATTATGTGGCAATTTAAGTAAATAAACTAAAATTTATTGCTCATAATGAACAGCTGTTTGTTTTGATTTAGCACCTAAAGCACAGAATTACCCCAAAAAATACTAGAAAATTGCTTGTATTGTGCAACACTTTTTCACTTTTGTATAATTTTTTAACAAGGCAGGGGTGTTGCAAAAAGTGCAAAATGGTTTCTGTACAAGTTTTTGTTGGGATGATTTGCACTGTTGGACTTCCGCAATTTTGCAACACAAAGTGAACATCCTAAGCGTTTTAAGCAAGGGAAAATTCGTGTAGGTCACCTGCATAATAACTTAATGTAAATATATATTTTTAAGAATTGATAATTTTTTGGTTAATTTTACCTTAAGCCATAATAGAGGATCTTTTTCTTGAGCGGCTATATCTCTTTCCGGGAATTGTCATTGCATCTGATGCGTTTACGTATGTGCTAATTGGTCTTTCTTAAAATCAAATTATTCGTCCTGAGTTTTGGTCTCTGCTGCTAGCGCCAAATTGATTGGGTTTTATTTGAACAAATTCACTAGCTCGGTTTTATTTGAACAAATTCACTAGCTCGTTTTCAAAAACTGTTGAACAGTACTGAAAACCATTCATTTTAAATCGTGGATTCACTGTCGTAGCCATCATGGTTACTGCCCGTTGCTCATAAAGGGTAAGCCCTTTTTTATAGACTCTACAATAGTGTTTCGCATTTTTTTCCCTTGCAAGCTTTTTAATTAAGGTAAAAGTTGTTCAACCTTGCGGTAGAGTCCATATATATATTGGTATTATAAGAGAAAGCGTCACATAATTTCCACCAGAAATCTTTTCGCTTACTTGTTGGAAAAAAGCCAAAATTTTTCTACGTATTTTAATACAGTACGACCTTGATCAACGCAACCCTCGCTAAACGCAACTCCTCGATAATTGCAACACCCAAATTCTTAACTTGAAAAAAATTTACCTCATTTTACGCAACTTTTTAAGGAAATTATACAAAGTTCAGACCACAATTTCTAATTTTATCAACAACTTAATAAATTAAAATGAAATCCTTGCAGATAAACTCGATTTACTTTGATTTAAATGATAAGAAAATGCATCTACTTTTGGAAATTGGTCTCGTAGCCAACAAAAGATTATCCCTCGGTTTTCGCAACCACCTCAGTTTTCGCAACTGGCCAAATTCTAATAGGTTGCGTTAAGCGAGGTCGTACTGTATATTGACTTCTTCAGCAGTAAATGATAGCAGTGCTTTTGTGGTTGATAATAAATATGTAGAAATGGAAAATGAAATCATTTGTTGTTAATACACGCTGAATCATAAGGTAGAAACTGTTCCACCTTGTTGGTATTTCATGTATCAAAGTGTAAGAGAAGTCTTCAGCCATTTTAAATTTTTCACCCGCTATGGTGCTCTGCTTAAAAAATCGTACTATTGTTATACACTTAACCACGTTTTTGATAAATCGTCGACTTAAAGTATGCGCAAAGCATGGAAGATTTTGTATATTTAATATTTCACATGCTTTCAGCATTGAGCTGGCATTATCTGTCACAATACAAACATTCCAATAATTGAATATATCTTGCAAAGGGTTTGCAATATTTTGGGCAGAACGATTTATTTTCTTGTGGCTAATGATGCTGTTTTCAAATTATAATCATAAACAAAGTGACCTGTGACGGTCAAGAAGCTGGCGTTGCCCCTCGATGTCCACAAGTCACATGTGACCGAAATATCTTCTAGCATCGTTTCTTTGAACATATTTAGAATCAGCACATCTCTTAAATGTGCTTGGGAGTAGAGATGGGCACGGGCCTAAACCAGAGGCCCGGCCCGTAGTAAAAACATCAAAATACAACATCGCTAGTACTGTCCAAATTGACCACAAGTTAAACTTTTTTTGTGCTTGCTGCACACAGCTTCTTGAATTTTTACTTTAACCAATTTTATAAAATAAAATTTGGTGCTGTGACGCTACGGTCGTTTTGGAAAAATGAGCTCGATTCCTTACAATTACTCAGTGCCTGACGGGATTTTTAGGCCCTCCGGGCTTTTGAGCTAAGCCGGGCCCGCACGTAAAAAGCCCGGAAATGATTTTTAGGCCCGGGCAAGATAAACTTGGCCGAGGCCTAAGTTCTAAGTTTTTATCAATTCAATTTAAGTTCGGGTAACTGGGCCTTAAGATCCACAAGCTTTGAATGCTCTATAAATTCTATGCTCGATGTTTCAGCGCTCTTTTCAACTTATATTTGAATGCTGTGGAGCAAAAAGTCAAATTTTTAATAAATTTAAGCAAGAAAACAACAATTTATAAAATGATTTGTAATTTTTAATATTATTAATGTATTTAGTCTATTTATAACTAAAAGCGTTACCAAGAAAAGCATGTTTGGGATGTACAAATGAACATACTTATGTACAATATCCTTTGCCGATGGCAACCGAAGCACAGTTTTAAATCGCTTAATCGAATTTTCAACCGTGATTTATTTATTTTATGTGTTGAAAAGATTGTTCGCATGAGTATGTGCTTTTAAGCCAAGCAACAATATAAGTTGAAAATGTACGAAAATTGCAATCCTTGAAAATTATGCAGTTTTTAAGTATGTATACCTTGGTCTGACCCTTTGAAGAAAAATGTTAAGAGCAGAATCACATTGGTCTATGACTTACATTTGAATTGTGTGCGGTGCCATATGAGGGCGTCCGGCAGCAAAAGAGGAAGCAAATATTTCAAATTTGCGGCTAGGACTGAATAAAAAGATGCAAGTATTCCATACTTGTCGTTTTAAAAAGCCATCTTAAGGTGAAATGCATAGATTTCATTGGTCATGTTCGAGGCGCTCCCACGCTTCCTTTGATTTGTGCATAATGTTTAGAATTTTATCCATAATCTGGCGATGATCCAGGCTAAGCACATCTTGTCTTATTTTAGGCAGTGCTGCCGTCGTCGTTGGCTGCACTGCGGTATTGCCAAAACAGTTATGTGCATTTAAAATAGCCGTACTTCTCTCCAGCTGCTGTTGCGCGGTTGCAGAAATAACTTAAAAGTCTAATCTCGAACAGTGTTGATTTACGCGAAAATCGAACAGCTGATCGAAAACAGTCTTGCAAAACGTTAGTCAACTACAATAAAACATCTTATTTAAATGGATGAGCAGAAATTAATAATTTTAGTTCAAAATCATAGTTTAATTTTTGACATAAAGTCAAAAGACTTTAAAAATATTCATTATTTATTTTGTTGAGCGCAGATAATGTCAATAAGTGATAACAGCTATTTATTTTTCTTTGCTTAACAATACTGCTAACATAATTTTACAGCACTGCCGCACTGATTTATTAAGTTACCTTGTGTCGAGAGTAAATGCAACTAGTCTTTACGTTATTTTAAATTAAATTAAATTATGTTATGTGTTGTTTTGTAAAGTTATGTCGAGAGTAAACAGGCCTTTTGTTTTGTTTGCGCTCAGAACAGAGAAGCATCCGAATGAGACAGTTGAGCTCTGCTGCATGTTTCATGACCATAAAAAGCAACACAAGAAAACAAGAAAAATTATATGTACGTATTAATTTGCAGGTGTCCCTCCAGGGATGGCATTTATTTTCTGAACTAATAATAGAGAATAATATGTTGGCAATTTTAATATAATATATAATAAATAATAGAGTAGTGTCGTTTCGTTCAGAATTAGTTCATATGAACGGGTCATTGAAATGAACGAATGAACTAATTCAGTAATTCGTGAACGATATCGTTCATTTTTTTTGGCGGCGGAAATCTGAAATTGGTTAAACCTGATTATTGTTCAATTTTTCAAAAATAAAATGTCTAAGAGGAAACGCAGTGAGGTATGGAACCATTTTATTGGAAGTGAGGGTGGAAAGACCGGCAAGTGCATTTATTGCAAATCTGTGCTGAGCATAGCTGGCGGTTCTCAAAGCAATTTGACGCGCCACTTAAAGCTGAAGCGTCCAACAGTTTCTGTGGGCAGTGAACGTCAAATTCAGGAAACCTCTGAAGCTGATCCAGCACCATCAATTGAGGCTGAGGCAAGTCCCTTGATTTCGGTTGCTGGTCAACAAATGATCACTAATTTTATCAGGCGACCATTAACTGGCAGAAAAGTTGACCAAATTGATAGGCAGGTGCTTAAGATGATAGCAAAGGGTAATCACCCTTTCCGAATCATGGATGAACCCGAATTCCGGAATTTAATTGAAATGATTAGCCAGTGCACTGGCGATGTTTTCGAACTATGGTAAGAGTTACCGAATAAGGGGATTTTCCAGTTACTACTATGTATGTTCATTTCAGCAATGGTGCCAAGTGTTGTAAAATCAAACATAATTACAAAACAGTGATTTAAAAACCGTACTAGATAAAACATTTTTAAAAAAAAACAACATTTTTTTCAACCGTGTAAGTTCAATCCCGTGTTAAAAGAAACTGTGTAAAAAGAGAGTTGGGTGTGTATAAATTTTTTGTATTGAATTAATTTTTTAAATCAGTTGTATATATATTTACAAGTATTGTATCTTTAGATTCGGATTGCGTTGGCATAAGATGTTTCGCCATAGCTACAATTTGCCCGATAAATATTTAGCATTAATTGGATCTATGGCGGCATAAGAGGAAAGAGATATGGACGATGAAGATGTAGTTGAAAAAGCCTTAAGACTATTATATATAAATACAACTTTTTGTCATTTTTTCCTCCTTTTTTTAATTTCCAGACTTTTATACCTGTTTTTTTTTTCATTCTGTCCTGTTTTTTCGAAAATATATTGGCATCACTGCAGTCGAACTGCCAATGGGTTTCACTGCGCAAATCAACAGCAAACCAGTAGCGACTAAAGGCCCTGTTACCCGAACTTGAATTGAATTGAATTTTAATTGAATGTGAATGTGAAGTGGTACATGAAAACCAAGCGATTACCCAAACGTGAACTTAGGTTGAACCTGAAAATGAACATGAACATGATATTTAGCCGATTACCCTGAACATTAAATTATCGAACAGCTGTTTGTCATTGTTGTGATTTTTATATAATAGCCAAGCTGACTTTATTTTTTGCTGGATCATTAAAATATTTGCTGGCTTTATTATAGACAAAATCTTTTTCCTGCACAAACCAAATAAGTTTATGCTCGTCCATTTTAAATCAGCTATTCAACGTAATTGGAATGTAACTTGAACTGGAATATTAATTGGATCTAAAAATTCTGTTTTCTGCAGGTTGGCATTTCAATTCGAGTTGCCGGTAACCAGCAAACAGTATTTTACGTTTAGTTGATCAGATCAGCTGTTTTCTAAGTTTTTATCAATTTAATTTAAGTTCGGTTAACTGGGCCTTAACATCCACAAGCTTTGGTTGGTCTATAAATTCTATGCTCGATGTTCCAGCGCTATTGTCATCTTAAATTTGAATGCTGTAGAGCAAAAGAGACTAATGAATGTTTGAACTCACGAGCGATGTGTTAACACCTGTTTGTACCTGTTTGATTGCTATATATTAGTATAAAAAAGAAAAGAATAGTTTATTGAATTAAATTATTTTTGCAATAAATAAGATTCTTGGATATGAACGATAGCTTGCCTGCTTTACGTATTCTATTACCTTTTGATACCTGTCCTACCCCACAAAACACATGCACTAGCAACTGATATGCACCTAGCCAACCAAGTATCTTGAGCTAAAAACTAGGCTTCTGCAAACACTTGTCCACAAAACTATTTTTCTTCCCCCATTATTGCGCTTGAGTAAGAAAACAAGATTTTGTCTTCCAAGGCAGTCAAATATCAGTTTTGCTATTGCTGACCATACATACTCTCCCCAATATTTACCCTATGACACTTTCTAACAATCCTTGCCATACAGTTATGCAAAGATGTACACAAATTACGAAAGTGTATTCATTAGTGAATTGGTACATATGTATATGTAAGCGCGCGTTTGCCGCTGCCACAGAAAAAGGAAAAATATCAAAAACAACAAAAACCTCGATAAGCAGGCACAGCAAGAAATATATGTATGTTTCAACCGCATTTGCATACAATATGTACCAACAACATTTTACGGTTCTTGCTGTCCGCTGACCCGCCACCTCTTCTTTAATCCACGGGCCGCTGAACGCAAAGGGAAACTGAACAAAACAACAACGTGCTGGACTGTCGTAGCTGAGACGCACAAATTGCACAAAGAAAAAATACGCCTTGAACCAACATTCAATGATTGTCAATGAAAACTTTAATATATGATTTTAATATATATATATTGTGTATGTTAGAATATAAACAATAAACAATGCTAGAATATAAAAAACTATGTAGAATTGGAATTATATTTAAGAATCTCAAGGTTTGCTATTCAATTGCACAAAGTTCAATTTAAGTTTATACTACTCTTCCAACTTGGACTGTATCAAGCAGATTAGGGCAAAACTCAAAAATTTGTATTACACAGCTGTTCTCTGCCGCTACACCAAAAAAAATCATACTCATATGAATATGTATATAAAATTTTTCAGTCGGTTCACGACAGCACTCTAAATTTGTTCGTAGGTCGAGACCAGCGCAGCACGGCACGCTGCATTGTTTGCATGTATTTAACTGGCAGAAATAGATACCAGTGCCAATAGGCCAGCCTGAGAAAAACGACGCGTGCCATCAGTAATGAGAAACAATTTTTCCCATTACTTGAAAATAAAAACGCGGCATAAAGCTGAGGTTATTAAAAAATTTTAACAATAAAATTAAAATACTCATGTAATACGCTTTTTAATTTAGGACTTTAGTGTTGGCAGTGCTGTGAAAATGGACAAGTTTCTGAAAGGCAAAGACAAAGGCAAAGGTAAGGGTAAATATTATTTTACATCTTTTTCCTGCCTTACTTGTGAGGCTGCACCTTTTGCATATTCATCGAATGTGATAAACACGTATTCGTGTATAGATGGCAAAAATACGAAGAAAACGATTGAAGAGAATGAAACATCACGTAAACGGACAAAATATGGGATGTCTGCGGTGTGGGATTTTTTCAATAAGTCTGCGGATGACAAATGCGCTGTATGTTTAACATGTGGCAAAACAAACCAAACCAGTGGTAATACAACAAATTTAACCAAGCATTTACAGCGAATGCACCAAAATTTAAGCACCACTGAGGTTGTGGAACCGAAGGCTGCTGGATCTATTTTAACGCTTCTTGAAAAGAAATACGATGCATCATCAGCAAAAAATCGGGAAATAGACCGCGCATTGACTTATTATATAGGTACTGATCTTCGGCCATATTGTGTTGTAAAGGACAAGGGCTTTCGGCATTTGGTCAGCAAACTAGATCCACGCTACCAGCTGCCATCGCTAAAAACACTGCGCGATGTGTGTTTGCCAAATAAGTTTCTTGAGATGAAGCAGAAATTGCGCACCATCCTTGATCAGATAGATTACGTCACTATAACTACTGATGGCTGGACTTCAAGAGCCAACGAAAGTTATTTGACAGTCACTTGTTATTTCATAAATAATGAGTTTCATATGCAGACAGCAGTTCTGTGAACTGCGAAATTAACAGGTGAAACTAACCATTCCGCAGAAAACATTGCGAGTTCTTTGCGCGGCGTATTCGATGAATGGGGAGTAACCCAAAAAATTACTGCCATCGTAACGGACAACGCATCAAACATAAAAAGCGCTTTCCAACTTCTTTCAAAAAGGAATGTTCCATGCGTTGCGCTTACAATTAATTTGGTTGTTCAGGACTGTCTGGCAAATGACATTTTGAAGAGTATATTGCGAAAGTGTAAAAAAATTGTGTCCTTCTTCAATAGCAGTACCATTGCGTTCGCAAAGTTCAGAGATGAACAAAATACAGACAACCCATTGAGTTTAAAACAAGAATGTCCAACGCGATGGAATAGTGCGTTACGCATGGTGCAACGTATTCTGCAAACTAAAAATGCAATTTGTAATGTGCTGCTCAACACTCGAAAAGGTTCTAGCTGCACAAATACCAAAGGTAAAAAAGTAATTGAAGCAGTTGCTCAGTCCAACTTGATGCTTCTAAACGATGGAGCCGCAACACATTTTTCAACCCACAAAACCTTCACACATGTAGATCTAACGTTTATTTCTCCCGCGCTCTACCCATTTTGCAAATGGGCAGTCCTGCCCGACCTATATGGCAGTGACCATTATCCGATACTCACACGTTTGTCCCACCAACACAACTTCGAAAAGGCTACATTCTCCCCCAAATACAAAACCGAGTTAGCTGATTGGGATCCTCGAGGATGAACTATCAGATATCAATTCCCTGTCCGCACCACGTCCTTCATCCTCCAGCCAGCCAACACCATTATCAAAAGAATATAAAAAACAACAGCCACTTTTCAATTTTCTACAAGAAAAAATATCACAAAAAACACGAAACAATCGAGTTGACTTAATTTTGGGATTAAGTCAATACTATAGCATGGAAAATTTAAAAGAAAATGTGTCTATTGAACTACTGGAAGGTAAAGCAAAAATACAAGTATAACAACGTTCTTTTGCAATATACCTTATTCACAGATCTCAACTGACAATAATTTAAAGTGTTGTGCCAAAAAATTCTTTTGCGTACCTGCAACTTCCACTGAAAGTGAACGTATGTTCACCACAGCTGGGTTTATTTTAAACGAGAGAAGGAGCTGTTTGGAAGCGGAATTAGTGGATATGTTGTTTTTTATTAATAAGAACAAATGGATCTCAGATAAATAGTCATTTAAGTTTACGATGTTATAGCATATAAGTGTGAACATAAAAAATATGATTTTTTGTATTCAAATTAACTATGTTTTTTTAACTTTTTGTGACCTCATCTATTTTGTTCAAATGTATAGATAATATCGATGTCGGCAAACACAACAGATCGATTCAGGCGAACATCGATCTTTTCCCAGCACTAATAAGCTGTAGACTTGCGTGGCTCAACCGTCTCAGTCGGCTGCTTCTCTGCATCTGAATGAAATGAAATAATCGATTTATTTTGAGCAAGAAACGATTAAATTGTATGATTAATTTTTTTAGATTAATTGATTATTAATCGATTAATGGGTAAATAATCGAAATTTTTTAATAATTATACTTTTTATTTACTTTTTCTGCAAACTAGGATTGTATTAGGCTCTGAAATTATAATTTGTTTGTTGGTAAGTCTATAATTTAATAGTTATTTACACCACTGTTTCGTTCTGCCTACCATTTTTAACACTGAAGAACAATGTAAGACTCAAGGAGAACTGTTAAGAAAGAATGTTAAAGGCGACGAGGAGAAAGCGTAAAGTGAATATAAGTCAAACGTGTTGATTGCGAATAAATAAGAAATAAAAAATACATATATATCAATGATAAAACTTTTTTGTATTAAACGTAAAAATCTCATTTAATTTTTCACATCAATATATTTTAATTTTTTATTGCAAAATCACATTTGATTTTTTGATTTGATTTGATTTAACTGTTCCCTATGAATTCATAAATAAATAAATTAATGTCAAACATAAAAAATATTATGAAAAAACAACAACAAAAAATTAATCAAGAAATTAATCGATTAATTGCTAAAATTGCGATTAATTAAATTTTTTTTGTCTTGCGATTAATCATTTGATAGATTAATCGATTATTTCAAAAATTGTTCTGAGCAAGAATGTTGCCAATTTGGCCTTTTTTCCGGAAAGATCTATCCGGTTATTAACTGCATCAGCCGGAAAAAATGTCAAACAACCCCTTTTCGGAATTCTGTATTTATTTTGGTTCTCTTATCTTGAAATCTGGCATTTTTAGACTAAATTGTTTATTTTATATAAGTAAAAATTTAAAACTTATGTTTTACAAAATATGTGGCATTTCTTGAAGAAAACTTTTAGCGATATCGTGTATAATCGTAATTTGCAGAAGTAAAGTTGATTAAAATTGCCGAAAGAAATTTATCAGCGAAAATTCTGCGATTGCTGGCTACAGCAGCCAGATTTTAAAAACAATTGACGCATTTTCGGTGGATCGTTTTCTTCGAACAAACTACATGCACAATACGCTACCGTCCACCAATTAAAATGGGAAAATGTTGAAAATACTATAAATTTTTGGTCCGAAGTAAAAAAATATCGAGACTGCGCAGATAACAGCCCCTATTCGGACCTGGTAGCCAGGAATCGACTGCAAGTGGAGACGTTGAGTGCAATTTTGGCAGTTAGGAATTACCTTATATACACACCCAACTGCCTTTTTACACGGTAGATAGGTTCCTCAGAAATCCGTGTAAAAAGAAACCGCGTAAAAAAAGAGGCGTTTCCTATAGTAAAATGGGGGATACGTTCCATGTGATTTGAAAACCGTGTAAGATGAAATAAAGAACTATATTTACTTCGAAAAACCTAATATATGACGATGTTTTCGAACTATGTTTTGATGAACTTATGACAGATTTCAATATTTCATTCTCGTTTTTCTTAATGGTCCAAAGTCAAAGTCCTTGCCCACAAATGTTGAACCTTCACCGCTTGCCAGACAGACTAAGATTTTTAATTTTACTTCCAAAGAAATGGCTTGCCTTTGACGAATCTTTGAAGTTTTTGACATTTTATGAACTGTAGTAAGGGCAATAATTTTATTTTTAAAGCTTAACTAAAAATTTATAGATAAAATACCTTTTTTCACTTATTAAGTTCAGAAATGTTTAAATCTAATTGATAGCAAGAACAATTGCTAAAATATTGCGAGCTAATAAACTTTAAACACTTTAATTAAGCAATATGTATTTTATGTAAATATAATGCGAACAAAATGTGTAGGTAAGAGTTATCGAATAAGGCGATTTCCCAGTTACTACTATGTATGTTCATTTCAGCAATGGTGCCAAGTGTTGTAAAATCAAACATAATTACAAAACAGTGATTTTGAAACCGCACTAGATAAAACAATTTTTACAACAAATATTTTATTCAACCGTGTAACTTCAATCCTGTGTTAAAAGAAACCGTGTAAAAAGAGAGTTGGGTGTATATAACTTTTTTGTATTGAATTAATTTTTTAAATCAGTTGTATATATATTTACAAGTATTTTATCTTTAGATTCGGATTGCGTCGGCATAAGATGTTTCGCCATAGCTACAATTTGCCCGATAAATATTTAGCATTAATTGGATCTATGGCGGCGTAAGAGGAAAGAGATATGGACGATGAAGATGTAGTTGAAAAAGCCTTAAGACTATTATATATAAATACAACTTTTTGTCCTTTTTTCCTCCTTTTTTAATTTCCAGACTTTTATACCCGTTTTTTTTTTTCATTCTGTCCTTTTTTTTCGAAAATATATTGGCATCAATGCAGTCGAACTGCCAATGGGTTCCACTGCGCAAATTAACAGCAAACCAGTAGCGACTAAAGGCCCTGTTACCCGAACTTGAATTGAATTGAATTTTAATTGAATGTGAATGTGAAGTGGTACATGAAAACCAAGCGATTACCCAAACGTGAACTTAGGTTGAACCTGAAAATGAACATGAACATGATATTTAGCCGATTACCCTGAACATTTAATTATCGAACAGCTGTTTGTCATTGTTGTGATTTTTATATAATAGCCAAGCTGACTTTATTTTTTGCTGGATCATTAAAATATTTGCTTGCTTTATTATAGAAAAAATCTTTTTCCTGCACAAACCAAATAAGTTTATGCTCGTCCATTTTAAATCAGCTATTCAACGTAATTGGAATGTAACTTGAACTGGAATATTAATTGGATGTAAAAGTTCTGTTTTCTGCAGGTTGGCAATTCAATTCGAGTTGACGGTAACCAGCAAACAGTATTTTACGTTTAGTTGATCAGATCAGCTGTTTTCTAAGTTTTTATCAATTTAATTTAAGTTCGGTTAACTGGGCTTTAACATCCACAAGCTTTGGTTGGTCTATAAATTCTATGCTCGATGTACCAGCGCTATTTTCATCTTAAATTTGAATGCTGTAGAGCAAAAGAGACTAATGAATGTTAGAACTCACGAGCGATGTGTTAACACCTGTTTGTACCTGTTTGATTGCTATATATTAGCATAAAAAAGAAAAGAATAGTTTATTGAATTAAATTATTTTTGCAATAAATAAGATTCTTGGTTATGAACGATAGCTTGCCTGCTTTACGTATTCTATGACCTTTTGATACCTGTCCTACCCCACAAAACACATGCACTAGCAACTGATATGCACCTAGCCAACCAAGTATCTTGAGCTAAAAACTAGGCTTCTGCAAACACTTGTCCACAAAACTATTTTTCTTCCCCCATTATTGCGCTTGAGTAAGAAAACAAGATTTTGTCTTCCAAGGCAGTCAAATAATACGCTTTTTAATTTAGGACTTTAGTGTTGGCAGTGCTGTGAAAATGGACATGTTTCTGAAAGACAAAGACAAAGGCAAAGGTAAATATTATTTTACATCTTTTTCCTGCCTTACTTGTGAGGCTGCACCTTTTGCATATTCATCGAATGTAATAAACACGTATTCGTGTATAGATGGCAAAAATACGAAGAAAACGATTGAAGAGAATGAAACATCACGTAAACGGACAAAATATGGGATGTCTGCGGTGTGGGATTTTTTCAATAAGTCTGCGGATGACAAATGCGCTGTATGTTTAACATGTGGCAAAACATACCAAACCAGTGGTAATACAACAAATTTAACCAAGCATTTACAGCGAATGCACCAAAATTTAAGCACCACTGAGGTTGTGGAACCGAAGGCTGCTGGATCTATTTTAACGCTTTTTGAAAAGAAATACGATGCATCATCAGCAAAAAGTCGGGAAATAGACCGCGCATTGACTTATTATATAGGTACTGATCTTCGGCCATATTGTGTTGTGAAGGACAAGGGCTTTCGGCATTTGGTCAGCAAACAAGATCCACGCTACCAGCTGCCATCGCGAAAAACACTGCGCGATGTGTGTTTGCCAAATAAGTTTCTTGAGATGAAGCAGAAATTGCGCACCATCCTTGATCAGATAGATTACGTCACTATAACTACTGATGGCTGGACTTCAAGAGCCAACGAAAGTTATTTGACAGTCACTTGTTATTTCATAAATAATGAGTTTCATATGCAGACAGCAGTTCTGTGAACTGCGAAATTAACAGGTGAAACTAACCATTCCGCAGAAAACATTGCGAGTTCTTTGCGCGGCGTATTCGATGAATGGGGAGTAACCCAAAAAATTACTGCCATCGTAACGGAGAACGCATCAAACATAAAAAGCGCTTTCCAACTTCTTTCAAAAAGGAATGTTCCATGCGTTGCGCTTACAATTAATTTGGTTGTTCAGGACTGTCTGGCAAATGACATTTTGAAGAGTATATTGCGAAAGTGTAAAAAAATTGTGTCCTTCTTCAATAGCAGTACCATTGCGTTCGCAAAGTTCAGAGATGAACAAAATACAGACAACCCATTGAGTTTAAAACAAGAATGTCCAACGCGATGGAATAGTGCGTTACGCATGGTGCAACGTATTCTGCAAACTAAAAATGCAATTTGTAATGTGCTGCTCAACACTCGAAAAGGTTCTAGCTGCACAAATACCAGAGGTAAAAAAGTAATTGAAGCAGTTGCTCAGTCCAACTTGATGCTTCTAAACGATGGAGCCGCAACACATTTTTCAACCCACAAAACCTTCACACATGTAGATCTAACGTTTATTTCTCCCGCGCTCTACCCATTTTGCAAATGGGCAGTCCTGCCCGACCTATATGGCAGTGACCATTATCCGATACTCACACGTTTGTCCCACCAACACAACTACGAAAAGGCTACATTCTCCCCCAAATACAAAACCGAGTTAGCTGATTGGGATCCTCGAGGATGAACTATCAGATATCAATTCCCTGTCCGCACCACGTCCTTCATCCTCCAGCCAGCCAACACCATTATCAAAAGAATATAAAAAACAACAGCCAATTTTCAATTTTCTACAAGAAAAAATATCACAAAAAACACGAAACAATCGAGTTGACTTAATTTTGGGATTAAGTCAATACTATAGCATGGAAAATTTAGAAGAAAATGTGTCCATTGAACTACTGGAAGGTAAAGCAAAAATACAAGTATAACAACGTTCTTTTGCAATATACCTTATTCACAGATCTCAACTGACAATAATTTTAAGTGTTGTGCCAAAAAATTCTTGTGCGTACCTGCAACTTCCACTGAAAGTGAACGTATGTTCAGCACAGCTGGGTTTATTTTAAACGAGAGAAGGAGCTGTTTGGAAGCGGAACAAGTGGATATGTTGTTTTTTATTAATAAGAACAAATGGATCTCAGATAAATAGTCATTTAAGTTTACGATGTTATAGCATATAAGTGTGAACATAAAAAATATGATTTTTTGTTTTCAAATTAACTATGTTTTTTTAACTTTTTGTGACCTCATCTATTTTGTTCAAATGTATAGATAATATCGATGTCGGCAAACACAACAGATCGATTCAGGCGAACATCGATCTTTTCCCAGCACTAATAAGCTGTAGACTTGCGTGGCTCAACCGTCACAGTCTGCTGCTTCGCTGCATCTGAATGAAATGAAATAATCGATTTATTTTGGGCAAGAAACGATTAAATTGTATGATTAATTTTTTTAGATTAATTGATTATTAATCGATTAATGGGTAAATAATCGAAATTTTTTAATAATTATACTTTTTATTTACTTTTTCTGCAAACTAGGATTGTATTAGGCTCTGAAATTATAATTTGTTTGTTGGTAAGTCTATAATTTAATAGTTATTTACACCACTGTTTCGTTCTGCCTACCATTTTTACCACTGAAGAACAATGTAAGACTCAAGGAGAACTGTTAAGAAAGAATGTTAAAGGCGACGAGGAGAAAGCGTAAAGTGAATATAAGTCAAACGTGTTGATTGCGAATAAATAAGAAATAAAAAATACATATATATCAATGATAAAACTTTTTTGTATTAAACGTAAAAATCTCATTTAATTTTTCACATCAATATATTTTAATTTTTTATTGCAAAATCACATTTGATTTTTTGATTTGATTTGATTTAACTGTTCCCTATGAATTCATAAATAAATAAATTAATGTCAAACATAAAAAATATTATGAAAAAACAACAACAAAAATTAATCGAGAAATTAATTGCTAAAATTGCGATCAATTGAATTTTTTGTCTTGCGATTAATCATTTGATAGATTAATCGATTATTTCAAAAATTGTTCTGAGCAAGAATGTTGCCAATTTGGCCTTTTTTCCGGAAAGATCTATCCGGTTATTAACTGCATCAGCCGGAAAAAATGTCAAACAACCCCTTTTCGGAATTCTGTATTTATTTTGGTTCTCTTATCTTGAAATCTGGCATTTTCAGACTAAATTGTTTATTTTATATAAGTACAAATTTAAAATTTATGTTTTACAAAATATGTGGCATTTCTTGAAGAAAACTTTTAGCGATATCGTGTATAATCGTAATTTGCAGAAGTAAAGTTGATTAAAAATGCCGAAAGAAATTTATCAGCGAAAATTCTGCGATTGCTGGCTACAGCAGCCAGATTTTAAAAACAATTGACGCATTTTCGGTGGATCGTGTTCTTCGAACAAACTATATGCACAATACGCTACCGTCCACCAATTAAAATGGGAAAATGTTGAAAATACTATAAATTTTTGGTCCGAAGTAAAAAAATATCGAGACAGCGCAGATAACAGCCCCTATTCGGACCTGGTAGCCACGAATCGACTGCAAGTGGAGACGTTGAGTGCAATTTTGGCAGTAAGGAATTACCTTATATATACACCCAACTGTCTTTTTACACGGTAGATACGTTCCTCAGAAATCCGTGTAAAAAGAAACCGCGTAAAAAAAGAGGCGTTTCCTATAGTAAAATGGGGGATACGTTCCATGTGATTTGAAAACCATGTAAGATGAAATAAAGAACTATATTTATTTGGAAAAACCTAATATATGACGATGTTTTCGAACTATGTTTTGATGAACTTATGACAGATTTCAATATTTCATTCTCGTTTTTCTTAATGGTCCAAAGTCAAAGTCCTTGCCCACAAATGTTGAACCTTCACCGCTTGCCAGACAGACTAAGATTTTTAATTTTACTTCCAAAGAAATGGCTTGCCTTTGACGAATCTTTGAAGTTTTTGACATTTTATGAACTGTAGTAAGGGCTATAATTTTATTTTTAAAGCTTAACTAAAAATTTATAGATAAAATACCTTTTTTTCACTTATTAAGTTCAGAAATGTTCAAATCTAATTGATAGCAAGAACAATTGCTAAAATATTGCGAGCTAATAAACTTTAAACACTTTAATTAAGCAATATGTATTTTATGTAAATATAATGCGAACAAAATGTGTAGGTAAGAGTTATCGAATAAGGCGATTTCCCAGTTACTACTATGTATGTTCATTTCAGCAATGGTGCCAAGTGTTGTAAAATCAAACATAATTAAAAAACAGTGATTTAAAAACCGTACTAAAACAATTTTTAAAACAAATATTTTTTTCAACCGTGTAACTTCAATCCTGTGTTAAGGCCTGTACGCAGTAGGCCCGTACAGCGTACGGACTGAAAAACTTCATATAAAAAAAATGGTCTCGTACAGCGTACGGCTCGTAATAACATAACGCAGTACGCAGCACTGTTAGTTACGGGCCGTAAGGCAGTGTTGAACAATGAAAATGTTAAAATGTTATTGCTGCCGTAAATAGCTATCTGCACCTATTTACGGAAGCGAAAAGTTTAAAAAAATGTCAACACGGAAGAGCCGCTTCGTGAATTTCGAAGAAGAGAGCGAGAAAATTGCGCTTAATAAGGCAATGGAGTGTCGGCCAGTCCTCTGGGATCTAACCAACAAGTCGCACTCAAATAATATTTTAGTAAAAAGCGCATGGGACGAAATTGGCGCCGAATTGGGAAAAGATGGCAAGTATATTGATCATAATAATCAACTTAATAATATAATATTAAAAATATATTCGTATTTTCATTGCAGTACGTGAATGCAAGATGGCATGGGCAGGTCTGCGCGATAGCTATAGGTATAAGATTAAACATAGCGCCAAAAGTGGGAGTGCTGGCGGCAGTGCCCTCAGTGCCCCAAAAATATGTAATTGGGATTTGGCGGCGTACAATTCGAATGTAAACAAGCAACGAAACACAGTTGCTTTCCGATTTATTAAGAGAAAGTATTCGACCAACCGCCACAATATGTGAATTTTTCAACACTTGTCGTTACTGTCAGTAAAGTTTGTGTATTACGGTCCGTACGCTGTACGGGTCTTCTGCGTACAGGCCTTTAAAAGAAACCGTGTAAAAAGAGAGTTGGGTGTATATAACTTTTTTGTATTGAATTAATTTTTTAAATCAGTTGTATATATATTTACAAGTATTTTATCTTTAGATTCGGATTGCGTCGGCATAAGATGTTTCGCCATAGCTACAATTTTCCCGATAAATATTTAGCATTAATTGGATCTATGGCGGCGTACGAGGAAAGATATGGACGATGAAGATGTAGTTGAAAAAGCCTTAAGACTATTATATATAAATACAACTTTTTGTCCTTTTTTCCTCCTTTTTTTAATTTCCAGACTTTTATACCTGTTTTTTTTTCATTCTGTCCTGTTTTTTCGAAAATATATTGGCATCACTGCAGTCGAACTGCCAATGGGTTCCACTGCGCAAATTAACAGCAAACCAGTAGCGACTAAAGGCCCTGTTACCCGAACTTGAATTGAATTGAATTTTAATTGAATGTGAATGTGAAGTGGTACATGAAAACCAAGCGATTACCCAAACGTGAACTTAGGTTGAACCTGAAAATGAACATGAACATGATATTTAGCCGATTACCCTGAACATTAAATTATCGAACAGCTGTTTGTCATTGTTGTGATTTTTATATAATAGCCAAGCTGACTTTATTTTTTGCTGGATTATTAAAATATTTGCTGGCTTTATTATAGACAAAATCTTTTTCCTGCACAAACCAAATAAGTTTATGCTCGTCCATTTTAAATCAGCTATTCAACGTAATTGGAATGTAACTTGAACTGGAATATTAATTGGATGTGAAAGTTCTGTTTTCTGCAGGTTGGCAATTCAATTAGAGTTGACGGTAACCAGCAAACAGTATTTTACGTTTAGTTGATCAGATCAGCTGTTTTCTAAGTTTTTATCAATTTAATTTAAGTTCGGTTAACTGGGCTTTAACATCCACAAGCTTTGGTTGGTCTATAAATTCTATGCTCGATATACCAGCGCTATTTTCATCTTAAATTTGAATGCTGTAGAGCAAAAGAGACTAATGAATGTTAGAACTCACGAGCGATGTGTTAACACCTGTTTGTACCTGTTTGATTGCTATATATTAGCATAAAAAAGAAAAGAATAGTTTATAGAATTAAATTATTTTTGCAACAAATAAGATTCTTGGATATGAACGATAGCTTGCCTGCTTTACGTATTCTATGACCTTTTGATACCTGTCCTACCCCACAAAACACATGCACTAGCAACTGATATGCACCTAGCCAACCAAGTATCTTGAGCTAAAAACTAGGCTTCTGCAAACACTTGTCCACAAAACTATTTTTCTTCCCCCATTATTGCGCTTGAGTAAGAAAACAAGATTTTGTCTTCCAAGGCAGTCAAATATCAGTTTTGCTATTGCTGATCATACAGGGGAGAGTCCCCAATTTTTACCCTATGACACTTTTTAACAATCCTTGCCATACAGCTATGCATAATTGTACACAAATTACGAAAGTGTATTCATTAGTGAATTGGTACATATGTTTATGTAAGCGCGCGTTTGCCGCTGCCACAGAAAAAGAAAAATATCAAAAACAACAAAAACCTCGATAAGCAGGCACAGCAAGAAATATATGTATGTTTCAACCACATTTGCATACAATATGTACAATATGCATACAATATGTACCAACAACATTTTACCGTTCTTGCTGTCCGCTGACCCGCCGCCTCTCCTTTAATCCACGGGCCACTGAACGCAAAGGGAAACTGAACAAAACAACAACGTGCTGGCCTGTCGTAGCTGAGACGCACAAATTGCACATAAAAAAAATACCCCTTTAACCAACATTCAATGATTGTCAATGAAAACTTTAATATATGATTTTAATATATATGTATATATTGTGTATGTTAGAATATAAACAATAAACAATGCTAGAATATAAAAAACTATGTAGAATTGGAATTATATTTAAGAATCTCAAGTTTTGCTATTCAATTGCACAAAGTTCAATTTAAGTTTATACTACCCTTCCATCTTGGACTGTATCAAGCAGATTAGGGCAAAACTCAAAAATTTGTATTACACAGCTGTTCTCTGCCGCTACACCAAAAAAAATCATACTCATATGAATATGTATATAAAATTTTTCAGTCGGTTCACGACAGCACTCTAAATTTGTTCGTAGGTCGAGACCAGCGCAGCACGGCACGCTGCATTGTTTGCATGTATTTAACTGGCAGAAATAGATACCCGTGCCTATAGGCCAGCCTGAGAAAAACGACGCGTGCCATCAGTAATGAGAAACTAGTGAACCATAATGAACCGATCCCGTTATGTTTTCCCAACAATTTACTGCATTATCAAATTATTATCATCTAAGTGCTTCTTAATCCAAGTAAAACGAATAAGAAAGTCACTTGAATTTAAACACCTGTTCAATAATAATCAATTTATACAAATTGTGGGTGGTTCTAGTTCAATGGACATGTATACAAATAAACAATTTTGGATAAATGTGTACACATCCACGCAAAAACAGCAAAACCCTCACACGCAAATCTCATACTCATATACGCTGTAGTGCTGGGAATAGCATCGATCTTACATCGATATATCGATGTTCCCCAAAAATTTTAAAGTATCGATGTTGCTTACTTCGATCTTCGATATATTGCCATCCCTAGACAATTTTTCCCATTACTTGAAAATAAAAACGCGGCATAAAGCTGAGGTTATTAAAAAATTTTAACAATAAAATTAAAATACTCATGAAAAACGCTTTTTAATTTAGGACTTTAGTGTTGGCAGTGCTGTGAAAATGGACATGTTTCTGAAAGACAAAGACAAAGACAAAGGCAAAGGTAAATATTATTTTACATCTTTTTCCTGCCTTACTTGTGAGGCTGCACCTTTTGCATATTCATCGAATGTGATAAACACGTATTCGTGTATCGATGGCAAAAATACGAAGAAAACGATTGAAGAGAATGAAACATCACGTAGACGGACAAAATATGGGATGTCTGCGGTGTGGGATTTTTTCAATAAGTCTGCGGATGACAAATGCGCTGTATGTTTAACATGTGGCAAAACATACCAAACCAGTGGTAATACAACAAATTTAACCAAGCATTTACAGCGAATGCACCAAAATTTAAGCACCACTGAGGTTGTGGAACCGAAGGCTGCTGGATCTATTTTAACGCTTTTTGAAAAGAAATACGATGTATCATCAGCAAAAAATCGGGAAATAGACCGCGCATTGACTTATTATATAGGTACTGATCTTCGGCCATATTGTGTTGTAAAGGACAAGGGCTTTCGGCATTTGGTCAGCAAACTAGATCCACGCTACCAGCTGCCATCGCAAAAAACACTGCGCGATGTGTGTTTGCCAAATAAGTTTCTTGAGATGAAGCAGAAATTGCGCTCCATCCTTGATCAGATAGATTACGTCACTATAACTACTGATGGCTGGACTTCAAGAGCCAACGAAAGTTATTTGACAGTCACTTGTTATTTCATAAATAATGAGTTTCATATGCAGACAGCAGTTCTGTGAACTGCGAAATTAACAGATGAAACTAACCATTCCGCAGAAAACATTGCGAGTTCTTTGCGCGGCGTATTCGATGAATGGGGAGTAACCCAAAAAATTACTGCCATCGTAACGGACAACGCATCAAACATAAAAAGTGCTTTCCAACTTCTTTCAAAAAGGAATGTTCCATGCGTTGCGCATACAATTAATTTGGTTGTTCAGGACTGTCTGGCAAATGACATTTTGAAGAGTATATTGCGAAAGTTTTAAAAAAATTTTGTCCTTCTTCAATAGCAGTACCATTGCGTTCGCAAAGTTCAGAGATGAACTAAATACAGACAACCCATTGAGTTTAAAACAAGAATGTCCAACGCGATGGAATAGTGCGTTACGCATGGTGCAACGTATTCTGCAAACTAAAAATGCAATTTGTAATGTGCTGCTCAACACTCGAAAACGATTAACATCATTATCTGCCGATGAAATTGCCATTCTGGAAGACCTAGAAAAGGTTCTGTCTCCGTTTGAGCACGCAACAGCTACCTTATCATCGAGCAACTTGGTGACCGTATCAATGGTCATTCCTATTCGCTGTGGACTTCTTCACAATCTGGAAATTATCAAGGCCAAGCTGGCCACAAACGATGGCAAAATTGCGTGTACAATCCTAATAAACGGAACGAAAGACAGACTGTTAAAGTACGAGACACGTTCTAACATACGAATCGCCACGCTCCTGGATCCCCGATTCAAAAACAATGGATTCCTATCCGCGTTCAATGTTAGGCAAGCTGAAAAGTTCCTTGAGGATGAACTATCAGATATCAATTCCCTGTCCACACCACGTCCTTCATCCTCCAGCCAGCTAACACCATTATCAAAAGAACATAAAAAACAACAGCCACTTTTCAGTTTTCTACAAGAAAAAATATCGCAAAAAACGAAAACGAAACACTCGAGTTGACTCAATTTTGGGATTAAGTCAATACTATAGCATGGAAAATTTAGAAGAAAATGTGTCCATTGAACTACTGGAAGGTAAGGCAAAAATACAAGTATAACAACGTTCTTTTGCAATATACCTTATTCACAGATCTCAACTGACAATAATTTAAAGTGTTGTGCCAAAAAATTCTTGTGCGTACCTGCAACTTCCACTGAAAGTGAACGTTTGTTCAGCACAGCTGGGTTTGTTTTAAACGAGAGAAGGAGCTGTTTGGAAGCAGAACAAGTGGATATGTTGTTTTTTATTAATAAGAACAAATGGATCTCAGATAAATAGTCATTTAAGTTTACGATGTTATAGCATATAAGTGTGAACATAAAAAATTTGATTTTTTGTTTTCAAATTAACTATGTTTTTTTAACTTTTTGTGACCTCATCTATTTTGTTCAAATGTACAGATAATATCGATGTCGGCAAAAAAGCGTAAAGTGTACATAGTTCAAACGTGTTGATTGCGAAAAAATAAGAAATAAAAATTACATCCTGCAACAGTTGATACTGTTTTGAAATCAGTCTTCCCAAAGCTTTACACTCTTGCCAACAAATATTGCCATTTAATGGGAACATCAGTACCCGCGGAGAGACTGTTTTCAAAAGCAGATGCAACAGCTACTCTTAAAAGAAACAGACTAACCACAAAACGTTTGGGAAAACTTTAATTCCTGCAGTCATGGCTATATCAATGATAAAACTTTGTTGTATTAAACGTAAAAATCTCATTTAATTTTTCACATCAATATATTTAAATTTTTTATTGCAAAATCACATATGATTTTTTGATTTGATTTAACTGTTCCCTATGAATTTATAAATAAATAAATAAAAGTCAAACATAAAAAATATTATGAAAAACCAACAAAAATTAATCAAGAAATTAATCGATTAATTGCTAAAATTGCGATTAATTAAATTTTTTTTGTCTTGCGATTAATCATTTGATAGATTAATCGATTATTTCAAAAATTGTTCTGAGCAAGAATGTTGCCAATTTGGCCTTTTTCCGGAAAGATCTATCCGGTTATTAACTGCTTCAGCCGGAAAAAATGTCAAACAACCCCTTTTCGGAATTCTGTCTTTATTTTGGTTCTCTTATCTTGAAATCTGGCATTTTCAGACTAAATTGTTTATTTTATATAAGTACAAATTTAAAATTTATGTTTTACAAAATATGTGGCATTTCTTGTAGAAAACTTTTATCGATATCGTGTATAATCGTAATTGGCAGAAGTAAAGTTGATTAAAAATGCCTAAAGAAATTTATGAGCAAAAATTCCGCGATTGCTGGCTGCAGCAGCCAGATTTTAAAAACAATTGACGCATTTTCGGTGGATCGTGTTCTTCGAACAAACTACATGCACAATACCCTACCGTCCACCAATTAAAATGGGAAAATGTTGAAAATACTATACATTTTTGGTCCGAAGTAAAAAAATATCGAGACAGCGCTGATAACAGCCCCTATGGTAGCCAGGAATCGACTGCAAGTGGAGACGTTGAGTGCAATTTTGACAGTAAGGAATTGCCTTATTTATACACCCAACTGTCTTTTAACATGGTAGATACGTTCCTCAGAAATCCGTGTAAAATGAAACCGTGTAAAAAAAGAGGTGTTTCCTATCGTAAAATGGGGGATACGTTCTACTTCGAAAAACCTAATATATGACGATGTTTTCGAACTATGTTTTGATGAACTTATGACAGACTTCAATATTTCATTCTCGTTTTTCTTAATGGTCCAAAGTCAAAGTCCTTGCCCACAGATGTTGAACCTTCACCGCTTGCCAGACGGTCTAAGATTTTTAATTTTTCTTCCAAAGAAATGGCTTGCCTTTGACGAATCTTTAAAATTTTTGACATTTTATTAACTGTAGTAAGGGCAATAATTTTATTTTTAAAGCTTAACTAAAAATTTATAGATAAAATACCTTTTTTCACTTATTAAGTTCAGAAATGTTCAAATCTAATTGATAGCATGAACAATTGCTAAAATATTGCGAGCTAATAAACTTTAAACACTTTAATTAAGCAATATGTATTTTATGTAAATATAATGCGAACAAAATGTGTAGGTAAGAGTTATCGAATAAGGCGATTTCCCAGTTACTACTATGTATGTTCATTTCAGCAATGGTGCCAAGTGTTGTAAAATCAAACATAATTACAAAACAGTGATTTTGAAACCATACTAGATAAAACAATTTTTAAAAAAAAAAACGTTTTTTTCAACCGTGTAACTTCAATCCCGTGTTAAAAGAAACTGTGTAAAAAGAGAGTTGGGTGTGTATAAATTTTTTGTATTGAATTAATTTTTTAAATCAGTTGTATATATATTTACAAGTATTGTATCTTTAGATTCGGATTGCGTCGGCATAAGATGTTTCGCCATAGCTACAATTTGCCCGATAAATATTTAGCATTAATTGGATCTATGGCGGCGTAAGAGGAAAGAGATATGGACGATGAAGATGTAGTTGAAGAAGCCTTAAGACTATTATATATAAATACAACTTTTTGTCCTTTTTTCCTCCTTCTTTTTTTTAATTTCCAGCCTTTTATACCTGTTTTTTTTTTTCAATCTGTCCTGTTTTTTCGAAAATATATTGGCATCACTGCATTCGAACTGCCAATGGGTTCCACTGCGCAAATTAACAGCAAACCAGTAGCGACTAAAGGCCCTGTTACCCGAACTTGAATTAAATTGAATTTTAATTGAATGTGAATGTGAAGTGGTACATGAAAACCAAGCGATTACCCAAACGTGAACTTAGGTTGAACCTGAAAATGAACATGAACATGAAATTTAACCGATTACCCTGAACATTAAATTATCGAACAGCTGTTTGTCATTGTTGTGATTTTTATATAATAGCCCAGCTGACTTTATTTTTTGCTGGATCATTAAAATATTTGCTTGCTTTATTATAGAAAAAATCTTTTTCCTGCACAAACCAAATAAGTTTATGGTCGTAAATTTTAAATCAGCTGTTCAAAGTAATTGGAATGTAACATGAACTGGAATAATAATTGGATCTAAAAATTCTGTTTTCTGCAAGTTGGCAATTCAATTCGAGTTGACGGTAACCAGCAAACAGTATTTTACGTTTGGTTGATCAGATCAGCTTTTTTTTAAGTTTTTATCAATTTAATTTAAGTTCGGTTAACTGGGCCTTAACATCCACAAGCTTTGGTCTATAAATTCTATGGTCGATGTTCCAGCGCTATTTTCATCTAAAATTTGAATGCTGTAGATCAAAAGAGACTAATGAATGTTAGAACTCACGAGCGATGTGTTAACACGTGTTTGTACCTGTTTGATTAGCATAAAAAAGAGAAGAATAGTTAATGAATTAAATTATTTTTGCAACAAATAAGATTCTTGGATATGAACGATAGCTTGCCTGCTTTACGTATTCTATGATCTTTTGATACCTGTCCTACCCCACAAAACACATGCACTAGCAACTGATATGCACCTAGCCAACCAAGTATCTTGAGCTAAAAACTAGGCTTCTGCAAACACTTGTCCACAAAACTATTTTTCTTCCCCCATTATTGCGCTTGAGTAAGAAAACAAGATTTTGTCTTCCAAGGCAGTCAAATATCAGTTTTGCTATTGCTGATCATACAGGGGAGAGTCCCCAATTTTTACCCTATGACACTTTCTAACAATCCTTGCCATACAGCTATGCATAATTGTACACAAATTACGAAAGTGTATTCATTAGTGAATTGGTACATATGTATATGTAGGCGCGCGTTTGCCGCTGCCACAGAAAAAGAAAAATATCAAAAATAACAAAAACCTCGATAAGCAGGCACATCAAGAAATATATGTATGTTTTAACCGCATTTGCATACAATATGTACCAACAACATTTTACCGTTCTTGCTGTCCGCTGACCCGCCGCCGCTCCTTTAATCCACGAGCCGCTGAACGCAAAGGGAAACTGAACAAAACAACAACGTGGTGGACTGTCGTAGCTAAGACGCACAAATTGCACAAAGAAAAAATACGCCTTGAACCAACATTCAATGATTTTCAATGAAAACTTTAATATATGATTTTAATATATGTATATATTTGTTCGTAGGTCGAGACCAGCGCAGCATGGCACGCTGCATTGTTTGCATGTATTCAACTGGCAGAAATAGATACCCGTGCCTATAGACCAGCCTGAGAAAAACGACGCGTGCCATCAGTAATGAGAAACTAGTGAACCATAATGAACCGATCCCGTTATGTTTTCCCAACAATTTACTGCATTATCAAATTATTATCATCTAAGTGCTTCTTAATCCAAGTAAAATGAATAAGAAAGTCACTTGAATTTAAACACCTGTTCAATAATAATCAATTTATACAAATTGTGGGTGGTTCTAGTTCAATTGACATGTATACAAATAAACAATTTTGAATAAATGTGTACACATCCACGCAAAAACAGCAAAACCCTCACACGCAAATCTCATACTCATATAAGCTGTAGTGCTGGGAATAGCATCGATCTTACATCGATATATCGATGTTCCCCAAAAATTTTAATGTAACGATGCTGCTTACTTCGATCTTCGATATATTGCCATCCCTAGACAATTTTTCCCATTACTTGAAAATAAAAACGCGGCATAAAGCTGAGGTTATTAAGAAATTTTTACAATAAAATTAGAATACTCATGTAATACGCTTTTTAATTTAGGACTTTAGTGTTGGCAGTGCTGTGAAAATGGACAAGTTTCTGAAAGGCAAAGACAAAGGCAAAGGTAAATATTATTTTACATCTTTTTCCTGCCTTACTTGTGAGGCTGCACCTTTTGCATATTCATCGAATGTAATAAACACGTATTCGTGTATAGATGGCAAAAATACGAAGAAAACGATTGAAGAGAATGAAGCATCACGTAAACGGACAAAATATGGGATGTCTGCGGTGTGGGATTTTTTCAATAAGTCTGCGGATGACAAATGCGCTGTATGTTTAACATGTGGCAAAACATACCAAACCAGTGGTAATACAACAAATTTAACCAAGCATTTACAGCGAATGCACCAAAATTTAAGCACCACTGAGGTTGTGGAACCGAAGGCTGCTGGATCTATTTTAACGCTTCTTGAAAAGAAATACGATGCATCATCAGCAAAAAATCGGGAAATAGACCGCGCATTGACTTATTATATAGGTACTGATCTTCGGCCATATTGTGTTGTAAAGGACAAGGGCTTTCGGCATTTGGTCAGCAAACTAGATCCACGCTACCAGCTGCCATCGCAAAAAACACTGCGCGATGTGTGTTTGCCAAATAAGTTTCTTGAGATGAAGCAGAAATTGCGCTCCATCCTTGATCAGATAGATTACGTCACTATAACTACTGATGGCTGGACTTCAAGAGCCAACGAAAGTTATTTGACAGTCACTTGTTATTTCATAAATAATGAGTTTCATATGCAGACAGCAGTTCTGTGAACTGCAAAATTAACAGATGAAACTAACCATTCCGCAGAAAACATTGCGAGTTCTTTGCGCGGCGTATTCGATGAATGGGGAGTAACCCAAAAAATTACTGCCATCGTAACGGACAACGCATCAAACATAAAAAGTGCTTTCCAACTTCTTTCAAAAAGGAATGTTCCATGCGTTGCGCATACAATTAATTTGGTTGTTCAGGACTGTCTGGCAAATGACATTTTGAAGAGTATATTGCGAAAGTTTTAAAAAAATTTTGTCCTTCTTCAATAGCAGTACCATTGCGTTCGCAAAGTTCAGAGATGAACAAAATACAGACAACCCATTGAGTTTAAAACAAGAATGTCCAACGCGATGGAATAGTGCGTTACGCATGGTGCAACGTATTCTGCAAACTAAAAATGCAATTTGTAATGTGCTGCTCAACACTCGAAAACGATTAACATCATTATCTGCCGATGAAATTGCCATTCTGGAAGACCTAGAAAAGGTTCTGTCTCCGTTTGAGCACGCAACAGCTACCTTATCATCGAGCAACTTGGTGACCGTATCAATGGTCATTCCTATTCGCTGTGGACTTCTTCACAATCTGGAAATTATCAAGGCCAAGCTGGCCACAAACGATGGCAAAATTGCGTGTACAATCCTAATAAACGGAACGAAAGACAGACTGTTAAAGTACGAGACACGTTCTAACATACGAATCGCCACGCTCCTGGATCCCCGATTTGAAAAGGATGGATTCTGAAAAGTTCCTTGAGGATGAACTATCAGATATCAATTCCCTGTCCGCACCACGTCCTTCATCCTCCAGCCAGCTAACACCATTATCAAAAGAACATAAAAAACAACAGCCACTTTTCTGTTTTCTACAAGAAAAAATATCACAAAAAACACGAAACAATCGAGTTGACTTAATTTTGGGATTAAGTCAATACTATAGCATGGAAAATTTAGAAGAAAATGTGTCCATTGAACTACTGGAAGGTAAAGCAAAAAATACAAGAATAACAACGTTCTTTTGTAATATACATTATTCACAGATCTCAACTTACAATAATTTAAAATGTTGTGCCAAAAAATTCTTGTGCGTACCTGCAACTTCCACTGAAAGTGAACGTATGTTCAGCACAGCTGGGTTTATTTTAAACGAGAGAAGGAGCTGTTTGGAAGCGGAATTAGTGGATATGTTGTTTTTTATTAACAAGAACAAATGGATCTTAGATAAATAGTCATTTAAGTTTACGATGTTATAGCATACAAGTGTGAACATAAAAAATATGATTTTTTGTTTTCAAATTAACTATGTTTTTTAACTTTTTGTGACCTCATCTATTTTGTTCAAATGTATAGATAATATCGATGTCGGCAAAAAAGCGTAAAGTGTACATAGTTCAAACGTGTTGATTGCGAATAAATAAGAAATAAAAAATACATCCTGCAACAGTTGTTACTGTTTTGAAATCAGTCTACCCAAAGCTTTACACTCTTGCCAACAAATATTGCCATTTAATGGGAACATCAGTACCCGCGGAGAGACTGTTTTCAAAAGCAGATGCAACAGCTACTCTTAAAAGAAACAGACTAACCACAAAACGTTTGGGAAAACTTTAATTCCTGCAGTCATGGCTATATCAATGATAAAACTTTGTTGTAATAAACGTAAAAATCTCATTTAATTTTTCACATCAATATATTTAAATTTTTTATTGCAAAATCACATATGATTTTTTGATTTGATTTAACTGTTCCCTATGAATTTATAAATAAATAAATTAATGTCAAACATAAAATATATTATGAAAAACCAACAAAAATTAATCAAGAAATTAATCGATTAATTGCTAAAATTGCGATTAATTAAATTTTTTTGTCTTGCGATTAATCATTTGATAGATTAATCGATTATTTCAAAAATTGTTCTGAGCAAGAATGTTGCCAATTTGGCCTTTTTCCGGAAAGATCTATCCGGTTATTAACTGCTACAGCCGGAAAAAATGTCAAACAACCCCTTTCGGAATTCTGTCTTTATTTTGGTTCTCTTATCTTGAAATCTGGCATTTTCAGACTAAATTGTTTATTTTATATAAGTACAAATTTAAAATTGATGTTTTACAAAATATGTGGCATTTCTTGTAGAAAACTTTTATCGATATCGTGTATAATCGTAATTTGCAGAAGTAAAGTTGATTAAAAATGCCTAAAGAAATTTATGAGCAAAAATTCCGCGATTGCTGGCTACAGCAGCCAGATTTTAAAAACAATTGACGCATTTTCGGTGGATCGTGTTCTTCGAACAAACTACATGCACCATACGCTACCGTCCACCAATTAAAATGGGAAAATGTTGAAAATACTATACATTTTTGGTCCGAAGTAAAAAAATATCGAGACAGCGCAGATAACAGCCCCTATTCGGACCTGGTAGCCACGAATCGACTGCAAGTGGAGACGTTGAGTGCAATTTTGACAGTAAGGAATTACCTTATATATACACCCAAATGTTTTTTTACACGGTAGATACGTTACTCAGAAATCCGTGTAAAAAGAAACCGCGTAGAAAAAAAAGCGTTTCCTATAGTAAAATGGGGGATACGTTCCATGTGATTTGAAAACCGTGTAAGATGAAATAAAAAACTATATTTAATATATGACGATGTTTTCGAACTATGGTAAGAGTTACCGAATAAGGGGATTTTCCAGTTACTACTATGCATGTTCATTTCAGCAATGGTGCCAAGTGTTGTAAAATCAAACATAATTACAAAACAGTGATTTAAAAACCGTACCAGATAAAACATTTTTAAAAAAAAAAACATTTTTTTCAACCGTGTAACTTCAATCCCGTGTTAAAAGAAACTGTGTAAAAAGAGAGTTGGGTGTGTATAAATTTTTTGTATTGAATTAATTTTTTAAATCAGTTGTATATATATTTACAAGTATTGTATCTTTAGATTCGGATTGCGTCGGCATAAGATATTCGCCATAGCTACAATTTGCCCGATAAATATTTAGCATTAATTGGATCTATGGCGGCGTACGAGGAAAGAGATATGGACGATGAAGATGTAGTTGAAAAAGCCTTAAGACTATTATATATAAATACAACTTTTTGTCATTTTTTCCTCCTTTTTTTAATTTCCAGACTTTTATACCTGTTTTTTTTTTCATTCTGTCCTGTTTTTTCGAAAATATATTGGCATCACTGCAGTCGAACTGCCAATGGGTTCCACTGCGCAAATTAACAGCAAACCAGTAGCGACTTAAGGCCCTGTTACCCGAACTTAAATTGAATTGAATTTTAATTGAATGTGAATGTGAAGTGGTACATGAAAACCAAGCGATTACCCAAACGTGAACTTAGGTTGAACCTGAAAATGAACATGAACATGATATTTAGCCGATTACCCTGAACATTAAATTATCGAACAGCTGTTTGTCATTGTTGTGATTTTTATATAATAGCCAAGCTGACTTTATTTTTTGCTGGATCATTAAAATATTTGCTGGCTTTATTATAGAAAAAATCTTTTTCCTGCACAAACCAAATAAGTTTATGCTCGTCCATTTTTAATCAGCTATTCAACGTAATTGGAATGTAACTTGAACTGGAATATTAATTGGATGTAAAAGTTATGTTTTCTGCAGGTTGGCAATTCAATTCGAGTTGACGGTAACCAGCAAACAGTATTTTACGTTTAGTTGATCAGATCAGCTTTTTTTAAGTTTTTATCAATTTAATTTAAGTTCGGTTAACTGGGCCTTAACATCCACAAGCTTTGGTCTATAAATTCTATGGTCGATGTTCCAGCGCTATTTTCATCTAAAATTTGAATGCTGTAGATCAAAAGAGACTAATGAATGTTAGAACTCACGAGCGATGTGTTAACACGTGTTTGTACCTGTTTGATTAGCATAAAAAAGAGAAGAATAGTTAATGAATTAAATTATTTTTGCAACAAATAAGATTCTTGGATATGAACGATAGCTTGCCTGCTTTACGTATTCTATGATCTTTTGATACCTGTCCTACCCCACAAAACACATGCACTAGCAACTGATATGCACCTAGCCAACCAAGTATCTTGAGCTAAAAACTAGGCTTCTGCAAACACTTGTCCACAAAACTATTTTTCTTCCCCCATTATTGCGCTTGAGTAAGTAAACAAGATTTTGTCTTCCAAGGCAGTCAAATATCAGTTTTGCTATTGCTGATCATACAGGGGAGAGTCCCCAATTTTTACCCTATGACACTTTCTAACAATCCTTGCCATACAGCTATGCATAATTGTACACAAATTACGAAAGTGTATTCATTAGTGAATTGGTACATATGTATATGTAAGCGCGCGTTTGCCGCTGCCACAGAAAAAGAAAAATATCAAAAATAACAAAAACCTCGATAAGCAGGCACATCAAGAAATATATGTATGTTTTAACCGCATTTGCATACAATATGTACCAACAACATTTTACCGTTCTTGCTGTCCGCTGACCCGCCGCCGCTCCTTTAATCCACGAGCCGCTGAACGCAAAGGGAAACTGAACAAAACAACAACGTGGTGGACTGTCGTAGCTAAGACGCACAAATTGCACAAAGAAAAAATACGCCTTGAACCAACATTCAATGATTTTCAATGAAAACTTTAATATATGATTTTAATATATGTATATATATTGTGTATGTTAGAATATAAACAATAAACAATGCTAGAATATAAAAAAATATGTAGAATTGGAATTATATTTAAGAATCTCAAGTTTTGCTATTCAATTGCACAAAGTTCATTTTAAGTTTATACTACCCTTCCAACTTGGACTGTATCAAGCACGTTAAGGCAAAACTCAAAAATTTGTATTACACAGCTGTTCTCTGCCGCTACACCAAAACAATCATACTGAATATGTATATAAAATTTTTCAGTCGGTTCACGACAGCACTCTAAATTTGTTCGTAGGTCGAGACCAGCGCAGCATGGCACGCTGCATTGTTTGCATGTATTCAACTGGCAGAAATAGATACCCGTGCCTATAGACCAGCCTGAGAAAAACGACGCGTGCCATCAGTAATGAGAAACTAGTGAACCATAATGAACCGATCCCGTTATGTTTTCCCAACAATTTACTGCATTATCAAATTATTATCATCTAAGTGCTTCTTAATCCAAGTAAAATGAATAAGAAAGTCACTTGAATTTAAACACCTGTTCAATAATAATCAATTTATACAAATTGTGGGTGGTTCTAGTTCAATTGACATGTATACAAATAAACAATTTTGAATAAATGTGTACACATCCACGCAAAAACAGCAAATCCCTCACACGCAAATCTCATACTCATATAAGCTGTAGTGCTGGGAATAGCATCGATCTTACATCGATATATCGATGTTCCCCAAAAATTTTAAAGTAACGATGCTGCTTACTTCGATCTTCGATATATTGCCATCCCTAGACAATTTTTCCCATTACTTGAAAATAAAAACGCGGCATAAAGCTGAGGTTATTAAGAAATTTTTACAATAAAATTAAAATACTCACGTAATACGCTTTTTAATTTAGGACTTTAGTGTTGGCAGTGCTGTGAAAATGGACAAGTTTCTGAAAGGCAAAGACAAAGGCAAAGGTAAATATTATTTTACATCTTTTTCCTGCCTTACTTGTGAGGCTGCACCTTTTGCATATTCATCGAATGTAATAAACACGTATTCGTGTATAGATGGCAAAAATACGAAGAAAACGATTGAAGAGAATGAAGCATCACGTAAACGGACAAAATATGGGATGTCTGCGGTGTGGGATTTTTTCAATAAGTCTGCGGATGACAAATGCGCTGTATGTTTAACATGTGGCAAAACATACCAAACCAGTGGTAATACAACAAATTTAACCAAGCATTTACAGCGAATGCACCAAAATTTAAGCACCACTGAGGTTGTGGAACCGAAGGCTGCTGGATCTATTTTAACGCTTCTTGAAAAGAAATACGATGCATCATCAGCAAAAAATCGGGAAATAGACCGCGCATTGACTTATTATATAGGTACTGATCTTCGGCCATATTGTGTTGTAAAGGACAAGGGCTTTCGGCATTTGGTCAGCAAACTAGATCCACGCTACCAGCTGCCATCGCAAAAAACACTGCGCGATGTGTGTTTGCCAAATAAGTTTCTTGAGATGAAGCAGAAATTGCGCTCCATCCTTGATCAGATAGATTACGTCACTATAACTACTGATGGCTGGACTTCAAGAGCCAACGAAAGTTATTTGACAGTCACTTGTTATTTCATAAATAATGAGTTTCATATGCAGACAGCAGTTCTGTGAACTGCAAAATTAACAGATGAAACTAACCATTCCGCAGAAAACATTGCGAGTTCTTTGCGCGGCGTATTCGATGAATGGGGAGTAACCCAAAAAATTACTGCCATCGTAACGGACAACGCATCAAACATAAAAAGTGCTTTCCAACTTCTTTCAAAAAGGAATGTTCCATGCGTTGCGCATACAATTAATTTGGTTGTTCAGGACTGTCTGGCAAATGACATTTTGAAGAGTATATTGCGAAAGTTTTAAAAAAAATTTGTCCTTCTTCAATAGCAGTACCATTGCGTTCGCAAAGTTCAGAGATGAACAAAATACAGACAACCCATTGAGTTTAAAACAAGAATGTCCAACGCGATGGAATAGTGCGTTACGCATGGTGCAACGTATTCTGCAAACTAAAAATGCAATTTGTAATGTGCTGCTCAACACTCGAAAACGATTAACATCATTATCTGCCGATGAAATTGCCATTCTGGAAGACCTAGAAAAGGTTCTGTCTCCGTTTGAGCACGCAACAGCTACCTTATCATCGAGCAACTTGGTGACCGTATCAATGGTCATTCCTATTCGCTGTGGACTTCTTCACAATCTGGAAATTATCAAGGCCAAGCTGGCCACAAACGATGGCAAAATTGCGTGTACAATCCTAATAAACGGAACGAAAGACAGACTGTTAAAGTACGAGACACGTTCTAACATACGAATCGCCACGCTCCTGGATCCCCGATTTAAAAAGGATGGATTCTGAAAAGTTCCTTGAGGATGAACTATCAGATATCAATTCCCTGTCCGCACCACGTCCTTCATCCTCCAGCCAGCCAACACCATTATCAAAAGAATATAAAAAACAACAGCCACTTTTCAGTTTTCTACAAGAAAAAATATCACAAAAAACACGAAACAATCGAGTTGACTTAATTTTGGGATTAAGTCAATACTATAGCATGGAAAATTTAGAAGAAAATGTGTCCATTGAACTACTGGAAGGTAAAGCAAAAAATACAAGAATAACAACGTTCTTTTGTAATATACATTATTCACAGATCTCAACTTACAATAATTTAAAATGTTGTGCCAAAAAATTCTTGTGCGTACCTGCAACTTCCACTGAAAGTGAACGTATGTTCAGCACAGCTGGGTTTATTTTAAACGAGAGAAGGAGCTGTTTGGAAGCGGAATTAGTGGATATGTTGTTTTTTATTAACAAGAACAAATGGATCTTAGATAAATAGTCATTTAAGTTTACGATGTTATAGCATACAAGTGTGAACATAAAAAATTTGATTTTTTGTTTTCAAATTAACTATGTTTTTTAACTTTTTGTGACCTCATCTATTTTGTTCAAATGTATAGATAATATCGATGTCGGCAAAAAAGCGTAAAGTGTACATAGTTCAAACGTGTTGATTGCGAATAAATAAGAAATAAAAAATACATCCTGCAACAGTTGTTACTGTTTTGAAATCAGTCTACCCAAAGCTTTACACTCTTGCCAACAAATATTGCCATTTAATGGGAACATCAGTACCCGCGGAGAGACTGTTTTCAAAAGCAGATGCAACAGCTACTCTTAAAAGAAACAGACTAACCACAAAACGTTTGGGAAAACTTTAATTCCTGCAGTCATGGCTATATCAATGATAAAACTTTGTTGTAATAAACGTAAAAATCTCATTTAATTTTTCACATCAATATATTTAAATTTTTTATTGCAAAATCACATATGATTTTTTGATTTGATTTAACTGTTCCCTATGAATTTATAAATAAATAAATTAATGTCAAACATAAAATATATTATGAAAAACCAACAAAAATTAATCAAGAAATTAATCGATTAATTGCTAAAATTGCGATTAATTAAATTTTTTTGTCTTGCGATTAATCATTTGATAGATTAATCGATTATTTCAAAAATTGTTCTGAGCAAGAATGTTGCCAATTTGGCCTTTTTCCGGAAAGATCTATCCGGTTATTAACTGCTACAGCCGGAAAAAATGTCAAACAACCCCTTTCGGAATTCTGTCTTTATTTTGGTTCTCTTATCTTGAAATCTGGCATTTTCAGACTAAATTGTTTATTTTATATAAGTACAAATTTAAAATTGATGTTTTACAAAATATGTGGCATTTCTTGTAGAAAACTTTTATCGATATCGTGTATAATCGTAATTTGCAGAAGTAAAGTTGATTAAAAATGCCTAAAGAAATTTATGAGCAAAAATTCCGCGATTGCTGGCTACAGCAGCCAGATTTTAAAAACAATTGACGCATTTTCGGTGGATCGTGTTCTTCGAACAAACTACATGCACAATACGCTACCGTCCACCAATTAAAATGGGAAAATGTTGAAAATACTATACATTTTTGGTCCGAAGTAAAAAAATATCGAGACAGCGCAGATAACAGCCCCTATTCGGACCTGGTAGCCACGAATCGACTGCAAGTGGAGACGTTGAGTGCAATTTTGACAGTAAGGAATTACCTTATATATACACCCAAATGTTTTTTTACACGTTAGATACGTTACTCAGAAATCCGTGTAAAAAGAAACCGCGTAGAAAAAAAAGCGTTTCCTATAGTAAAATGGGGGATACGTTCCATGTGATTTGAAAACCGTGTAAGATGAAATAAAAAACTATATTTAATATATGACGATGTTTTCGAACTATGGTAAGAGTTACCGAATAAGGGGATTTTCCAGTTACTACTATGCATGTTCATTTCAGCAATGGTGCCAAGTGTTGTAAAATCAAACATAATTACAAAACAGTGATTTAAAAACCGTACCAGATAAAACATTTTAAAAAAAAAAAACATTTTTTTCAACCGTGTAACTTCAATCCCGTGTTAAAAGAAACTGTGTAAAAAGAGAGTTGGGTGTGTATAAATTTTTTGTATTGAATTAATTTTTTAAATCAGTTGTATATATATTTACAAGTATTGTATCTTTAGATTCGGATTGCGTCGGCATAAGATATTCGCCATAGCTACAATTTGCCCGATAAATATTTAGCATTAATTGGATCTATGGCGGCGTACGAGGAAAGAGATATGGACGATGAAGATGTAGTTGAAAAAGCCTTAAGACTATTATATATAAATACAACTTTTTGTCATTTTTTCCTCCTTTTTTTAATTTCCAGACTTTTATACCTGTTTTTTTTTTCATTCTGTCCTGTTTTTTCGAAAATATATTGGCATCACTGCAGTCGAACTGCCAATGGGTTCCACTGCGCAAATTAACAGCAAACCAGTAGCGACTAAAGGCCCTGTTACCCGAACTTGAATTGAATTGAATTTTAATTGAATGTGAATGTGAAGTGGTACATGAAAACCAAGCGATTACCCAAACGTGAACTTAGGTTGAACCTGAAAATGAACATGAACATGATATTTAGCCGATTACCCTGAACATTAAATTATCGAACAGCTGTTTGTCATTGTTGTGATTTTTATATAATAGCCAAGCTGACTTTATTTTTTGCTGGATCATTAAAATATTTGCTGGCTTTATTATAGAAAAAATCTTTTTCCTGCACAAACCAAATAAGTTTATGCTCGTCCATTTTTAATCAGCTATTCAACGTAATTGGAATGTAACTTGAACTGGAATATTAATTGGATGTAAAAGTTCTGTTTTCTGCAGGTTGGCAATTCAATTAGAGTTGACGGTAACCAGCAAACAGTATTTTACGTTTAGTTGATCAGATCAGCTTTTTTTAAGTTTTTATCAATTTAATTTAAGTTCGGTTAACTGGGCCTTAACATCCACAAGCTTTGGTCTATAAATTCTATGGTCGATGTTCCAGCGCTATTTTCATCTAAAATTTGAATGCTGTAGATCAAAAGAGACTAATGAATGTTAGAACTCACGAGCGATGTGTTAACACGTGTTTGTACCTGTTTGATTGCTATATATTAGCATAAAAAAGAAAAGAATAGTATATTGAATTAAATTATTTTTGCAATAAATAAGATTCTTGGATATGAACGATAGCTTGCCTGCTTTACGTATTCTATGACCTTTTGATACCTGTCCTACCCCACAAAACACATGCACTAGCAACTGATATGCACCTAGCCAACCAAGTATATTGAGCTAAAAACTAGGCTTCTGCAAACACTTGTCCACAAAACTATTTTTCTTCCCCCATTATTGCGCTTGAGTAAGTAAACAAGATTTTGTCTTCCAAGGCAGTCAAATATCAGTTTTGCTATTTCTGACCATACATACTCTCCCCAATATTTACCCTATGACACTTTCTAACAATCCTTGCCATACAGTTATGCAAAGATGTACACAAACTACGAAAGTGTATTCATTAGTGAATTGGTACATATGTATATGTAAGCGCGCGTTTGCCGCTGCCACAGAAAAAGGAAAAATATCAAAAATAACAAAAACCTCGATAAGCAGGCACAGCAAGAAATATATGTATGTTTCAACCGCATTTGCATACAATATGTACCAACAACATTTTACGGTTCTTGCTGTCCGCTGACCCGCCACCTCTTCTTTAATCCACGGGCCGCTGAACGCAAAGGGAAACTGAACAAAACAACAACGTGCTGGACTGTCGTAGCTGAGACGCACAAATTGCACAAAGAAAAAATACGCCTTGAACCAACATTCAATGATTTTCAATGAAAACTTTAATATATGATTTTAATATATATATATTGTGTATGTTAGAATATAAACAATAAACAATGCTAGAATATAAATAACTATGTAGAATTGGAATTATATTTAAGAATCTCAAGGTTTGCTATTCAATTGCACAAAGTTCAATTTAAGTTTATACTACCCTTCCAACTTGGACTGTATCAAGCAGATTAGGGCAAAACTCAAAAATTTGTATTACACAGCTGTTCTCTACCGCTACACCAAAACAATCATACTCAGATGAATATGTATATAAAATTTTTCAGTCGGTTCACGACAGCACTCTAAATTTGTTCGTAGGTCGAGACCAGCGCAGCACGGCACATTGCATTGTTTGCATGTATTCAACTGGCAGAAATAGATACCCGTGCCTAAAGGCCAGCCTGAGAAAACGCGTGCCATCAGTAATAAGAAACTAGTGAACCATAATGAACAGATCCTGTTATATTCATGCGTTCATGCTCTCACGCTTTTTCTCGACGTTTCTTCTCTGTTAATATATTTATATATATTTTATGTACAGTTGGTCACTGTGTCTTTTGTTATTTATATGTTTCCATCATATTTAATAGTTTGCAATTCTTGAAAACAAGAATAAAAACACAGCGCGTAAACACACAGAAACTTACATAGAGGACATCTTTAACAAGGGAATGAACTGACGAAAGATGACTGCTACATGCTGTTTGTAAGTGCTATTGTGGATAATAGAGTTGGGCACGGGCCTAACAATCATTGTCGGGCTTTTTACGTGTGGGCCCGGGCCTTAGCTCAAAAGCCCGTTAAGCTCGGAAAAGACCGTCAGGCCCGACAAGACACTGACTATTTGTGAGTAATCGAGCTGATTTTCCCAACAATTTACTGCATTATCAAATTATTATCATCTAAGTGTTTCTTAATCCAAGTAAAATGAATAAGAAAGTCACTTGAATTTAAACACCTGTTCAATAATAATCAATTTATACAAATTGTGGGTGGTTCTAGTTCAATTGACATGTATACAAATAAACAATTTTGAATAAATGTGTACACATCCACGCAAAAACAGCAAAACCCTCACACGCAAACCTCATACTTATATAAGCTGTAGTGCTGGGAATAGCATCGATCTTACATCGATATATCGATGTTCCCCAAAAATTTTAAAGTATCGATGCTGCTTACTTCGATCTTCGATATATTGCCATCCCTAGACAATTTTTCCCATTACTTGAAAATAAAAACGCGGCATAAAGCTGAGGTTATTAAGAAATTTTAACAATAAAATTAAAATACTCATGTAATACGCTTTTTAATTTAGGACTTTAGTGTTGGCAGTGCTGTGAAAATGGACAAGTTTCTGAAAGGCAAAGACAAAGGCAAAGGTAAGGGTAAATATTATTTTACATCTTTTTCCTGCCTTACTTGTGAGGCTGCACCTTTTGCATATTGATCGAATGTGATTAACACGTATTCGTGTATAGATGGCAAAAATACGAAGAAAACGATTGAAGAGAATGAAACATCACGTAAACGGACAAAATATGGGATGTCTGCGGTGTGGGATTTTTTCAATAAGTCTGCGGATGACAAATGCGCTGTATGTTTAACATGTGGCAAAACATACCAAACCAGTGGTAATACAACAAATTTAACCAAGCATTTACAGCGAATGCACCAAAATTTAAGCACCACTGAGGTTGTGGAACCGAAGGCTGCTGGATCTATTTTAACGCTTTTTGAAAAGAAATACGATGCATCATCAGCGAAAAATCGGGAAATAGACCGCGCATTGACTTATTATATAGGTACTGATCTTCGGCCATATTGTGTTGTGAAGGTCAAGGGCTTTCGGCATTTGGTCAGCAAACTAGATCCACGCTACCAGCTGCCATCGCGAAAAACACTGCGCGATGTGTGTTTGCCAAATAAGTTTCTTGAGATGAAGCAGAAATTGCGCACCATCCTTGATCAGATAGATTACGTCACTATAACTACTGATGGCTGGACTTCAAGAGCCAACGAAAGTTATTTGACAGTCACTTGTTATTTCATAAATAATGAGTTTCATATGCAGACAGCAGTTCTGTGAACTGCGAAATTAACAGGTGAAACTAACCATTCCGCAGAAAACATTGCGAGTTCTTTGCGCGGCGTATTCGATGAATGGGGAGTAACCCAAAAAATTACTGCCATCGTAACGGACAACGCATCAAACATAAAAAGCGCTTTCCAACTTCTTTCAAAAAGGAATGTTCCATGCGTTGCGCTTACAATTAATTTGGTTGTTCAGGACTGTCTGGCAAATGACATTTTGAAGAGTATATTGCGAAAGTGTAAAAAAATTGTGTCCTTCTTCAATAGCAGTACCATTGCGTTCGCAAAGTTCAGAGATGAACAAAATACAGACAACCCATTGAGTTTAAAACAAGAATGTCCAACGCGATGGAATAGTGCGTTACGCATGGTGCAACGTATTCTGCAAACTAAAAATGCAATTTGTAATGTGCTGCTCAACACTCGAAAAGGTTCTAGCTGCACAAATACCAGAGGTAAAAAAGTAATTGAAGCAGTTGCTCAGTCCAACTTGATGCTTCTAAACGATGGAGCCGCAACACATTTTTCAACCCACAAAACCTTCACACATGTAGATCTAACGTTTATTTCTCCCGCGCTCTACCCATTTTGCAAATGGGCAGTCCTGCCCGACCTATATGGCAGTGACCATTATCCGATACTCACACGTTTGTCCCACCAACACAACTTCGAAAAGGCTACATTCTCCCCCAAATACAAAACCGAGTTAGCTGATTGGGATCCTCGAGGATGAACTATCAGATATCAATTCCCTGTCCGCACCACGTCCTTCATCCTCCAGCCAGCCAACACCATTATCAAAAGAATATAAAAAACAACAGCCACTTTTCAATTTTCTACAAGAAAAAATATCACAAAAAACACGAAACAATCGAGTTGACTTAATTTTGGGATTAAGTCAATACTATAGCATGGAAAATTTAGAAGAAAATGTGTCCATTGAACTACTGGAAGGTAAAGCAAAAAATACAAGTATAACAACGTTCTTTTGCAATATACCTTATTCACAGATCTCAACTGACAATAATTTAAACTGTTGTGCCAAAAAATTCTTGTGCGTACCTGCAACTTCCACTGAAAGTGAACGTATGTTCAGCACAGCTGGGTTTATTTTAAACGAGAGAAGGAGCTGTTTGGAAGCGGAATTAGTGGATATGTTGTTTTTTATTAATAAGAACAAATGGATCTCAGATAAATAGTCATTTAAGTTTACGATGTTATAGCATATAAGTGTGAACATAAAAAATATGATTTTTTGTTTTCAAATTAACTATGTTTTTTTAACTTTTTGTGACCTCATCTATATTGTTCAAATGTATAGATAATATCGATGTCGGCAAACACAACAGATCGATTCAGGCGAACATCGATCTTTTCCCAGCACTAATAAGCTGTAGACTTGCGTGGCTCAACCGTCACAGTCTGCTGCTTCTCTGCATCTGAATGAAATGAAATTATCGATTTATTT
>JAWNNU010000137.1:0-79974 GCA_035044585.1 Scaptomyza polygonia
CTCACTTCGTCCAGATTATATATCTGCCCAATATTTTTTACTTGAATAATTCAATTTTGCACGCCTGTGCCCCCGTTGAAGTCTACTGTAGCTTCTTTTGCTAAAGCCGGGTATCCAGTACAGCGAAAAAAACACTTTTCCATACAAAATCGTCGTAGCAGGAATTGTTTTATTTTGGCTGCGTATTTTCTGGGTATCCAGCTACGTAGCAAAAATACTAAAGTGCTTATCGATAGTATCGAGTTGATACAATATGTACACACTGGCGCTGGGCGCAGGAAATACCAAATCGTATATCTTCCTGTGCCCAGCAAGCAGGAAAATGGAAAAGAAAACTAAAAAGCGTGTTGAAAACTTTTCACACGAAGAAAAGATAAAGCTTATCACCACCACTTGTGTTGTCGGCGTTTGCGGATTTTACGCTCCTCTTCCTCGCTCGTCCTTGCAACAACATATGCTGCCAACAAAGGAATTAACAAATTCGCACTATTCATGTTTCCCTTATTAATTTACTGTTTGCTGGTTTGTTTACTTTTTCAATTTGATGCCTCAGTGTGACAATGTATCTCCTAAAGTATAAAAGACAAAATGACATATTTTTACCACAAATTAGTGGACTATGGTCACACTATAAATTCCTGTGCCCACGCTTCCAAAATATATCACAAATTCCTGACAGGAATTTTTTGATGTGCTGGATACGGACCTTAACGCCAACAATTTGGCTGAAAATTTGCATTCTTGAATTATCGGCTGTTCCACGACTGCATTTGCGCAAAAATGATCGATATCAGCTCTGACTACCGCGTTGCCATTAGTTGCACGACTGGTAACACTGTAAACGCCATCTACTGCTATGTTGCCAGCGCCCTCTACCGGTATAAGATCTGCACTCATTCCTCCGCTGCCATCTTCGCTATTAGCGTTGCCATTTGCCGCCACTCGCCAATGATTTTTTCGTTCGCTTTTTTTTCAGCTTGTAGTTGCTGAATTATTTGCAAAAGTTCGCTCTCTCTATCCTGTTGAGTTGGTATACTGCATTTCGCGATGCCGGCGCTGCTCTGTCCAATGTTGCTGCAGCCGGCGCCACCGATCTCAGTCTCGAACTCGCTTCAGCTACCGCTGCCATCCATAGTTATATTTTCTATGACGGACAGCGTGCCTTGAATGTCTGCAGCGTATTCGGGCTCCTCGTCAGTGTCTAGCTCCGGTGCACATCCACGTCGATCAGGCGGAATTTTGTTCAATCGCGCAACCAATTCCGCTTTGGTGCCTTTCGTTGGTACTTTTAGCAACGACAGCCACTTTTTTAATTGTGTTACTTTGCAATCGTTTATGTTAATATCCGCCATGGCGAGTTTTATCCCACTTCTGATTTGTAGAATGCCGTTATCTTATGTTCTTTATTCAGTCTGGCGTATCTATTGACGCCCCAACCGTTTGTCCTAAAGGCCTGTACGCAGAAGGCCCGTACAGCGTACGGACTGAAAAACTTCATATAAAAAAAATGGTCTCGTACAGCGTACGGCTCGTAATAATATAACGCAGTCCGCAGCACTGTTAGATACGGGCCGTAAGGCAGTGTTGAACAATGAAAATGTTAATATGTTATTGCTTCCGTAAATAGCTGTCTGCACCTATTTACGGAAGCTAAAAGTGCAAAACAATGTCAACACGGAAGAGCCGTTTTGTTAATTTCGGCCAATACTTGCCAAACTTGACACAGTAACGACCGATCATGCGGTTCTGAACGTTTCAAAGTATTTGCTAGAAGTGGAGGAAAAATTTCATGAAAGTAATAGAAATAAATAAATGAAACAAATACATAGGCAAGTTCTTATTTTATTTCATTCAGCAACTCCCGCCGACTCGTACTGCCAAGGTACCGAACCGCTAGATGAATTCACATATTCTTTTAAGTGATTTCTTATATGCTTCGCATAGTCCCTTGCTCTTCCAAAACTGTGATTCGCATTTGCCTCATAATCACGTTCTGCTATATTTATTTTGTGGTGTTGGTTGCGCACATTAAAGACAATATTTTATGCTCTTCGCTATCCATCTTTATAATAATTTAATTGATTCAAATGTAAACAAGCAACGAAACACAGTTGCTTTCCGATTTATTAAGAGAAAGTATTCGACCAACCGCCACAATATGTGAATTTTTCAACACTTGTCGTTACTGTCAGTAAAGTTTGTAAATTACGGTCCGTACGCTGTACGGGCCTTCTGCGTACAGGCCTTAAATGCCAAATACCAACTAATCTCACATGTCTTGCTTAATGTTAAAGTAATGTAACAGCAGCATGCAGTGTTGCATTTAACAGATTAAGGGTATTCCGCCAACTACAGTATTAAGTCAAACGCCAATTAAGATTGCAAACCCGTTTGTTAAATTAAGTAATTATGATTTTTTTTTTATGAGTGATGGTGGCCGATGGTAATGTAAATTAGTTTTCATGTACATACATAGATATGCAGTATTCTTATATTTATTTAATTTGTATAACAGAATAGCAACAACAACAACATCATCAACATCTTTGGGCCCAACGATACAGTGATGCTACACAAGTAAAGTAAAGCGTATAAACAATTGGAATTTGTGAGTAAATCTGATCTTATTGAATATTGCTATCTATACATGGAGTTATACTTACACATAAACAGCTATTACATCTTTTTTTGTTATCTTATTTGAAAAGATCACGGCGAACCACTTCCTATCCAGTCATGCTTATAACTAAAATTCTTTTTTTCTCTTTTATGGATAAGTGTAACGACATATATTTAAAAAAAAACTAATGAGTGTTAGAACTCACGAGCGATGTGTTAACAGCTGCTTGTACCTGTTTGGTTGCTTTATATTAGCATAAAAAAGAAAAGAATAGTTTATTGAATTTAGTTTCCCTCTTATTAGTATAATTTTTATTTTTATCAATAATTTTATATATTTATTAAATATTATTTTTTAATACGGACAATATTGGTCTATGATAGCTAAAGTAAGATACATAAACTTTCATTCAAATATTTCATTTAAATTTCGTGTAAAAACTGCGTCAATGTTTTTTCATGAGGCTTTTTATGCAGTGATCTGTGTAAATGCAACTCTGGTTTAAATTTATGGTCGATAAACATTAATCGTTGCCATCGATTGTTTTATTTGTTAACAAATGATAATTGATTGAGAGAGAAACAAGTAAATAAAATGGATTTAGCAAAAGAACTTTTGAGTGCGACAGGTATGGCGGTTGAGGCATTGGATTTTGGGCTCTTTCACCTTCAACGTTTCGCAAATTGAATGCAAACTGCTGGAGCGCTTTACCCTGTCCTTATAAATATCGCTCCGAACATTATATAAATGTTCGTGCTGCTCATATTGACTTAACAGCAGTTCAATCAACTCTCTTGTCCAAAACATTTTAATTAATAATTTTAAACCACAGTAATGAACAACGTATTTACTAATTGCGGCAATAGTTGCATGTGCGATATTTCGTATCGATAATTTTATTATTCACATCAAACACTGTGCAACTCTGTGTTTACATGTAATCGGAATAGGGCAAAGCAAAATGAGAAAATTGAATCATTGCTACCAATGTCATGAAGCATTGCTTGCAGCTGTTTCACCACTACCCCTTTTGCCAACAAACGAATGCAGCAGAAGCAAAAAGTTCATCGTGTAAAAGGGGTCTTATTGGAATATACCCGCTGCTTTCTATTATGGAAGGGCGGGATCGACTTACATATATGAACTTTGTGCAATTCTACAGCTTAACGTGAGAGCTTTAATATTATTTCTATTCTACATGTTTATTTATATTCCAGCAATAAGGTTTGGTATTCATATCCAATAAAAGAACTTGCATATAATTATGTAAGTGTTAGAGTGTTCATTGAATATTATTTAGTATTGGTACAAAGGGTATTTTTGCATAGGTCATATATGTTTCGAACGCACTTTCATACAATATGTACACCAACAACTTTTTACTGTTCTTGCTGTCCGCTGACCCGCTGCCTCTCCTTTAATCAACGGGCCGCTGAACGCAAAGGGAAACTGAACAAAACAACAACGTGCTGGCTTGTTGTAGCTGAGACGCACAAGCTGCACAAAGAGTAAATACCCCTTGAACCAATATTCAATAATTGTCAATAAAAACTCTAATATTTGATTTTAATATATATATTGTTTATGCTAGAATATAAACAATAAACAATGCTAGAATATAAACAAACATGTAAAATTGAAATTATATTAAAGAATCTCAAGTTTTGCTATTCAATTGCACAAAGTTCATATTAAGTTATACTACCCTTCAAACTTGGACACATCGTTAGCATGACTTTGTATTTTACAGTTATTCTCTGCCGCTACACCAATACAATCATACTCAGATGAATATGTATATGAAATTTTGCAGTCGGTCCACGAGTGCAAGCTAAATTTGTTCGTAGTTCGAGCCCGTTACAGTTCGGCACGCAGAATTTGCCCTTTTAGCAGAGCTGCACGCTGCATTGTTTGCATGTATTATCAAATGGAAGAAACGTGTACCCGTGGCTATAGATGTTAACACATCAAAAAAAATAGTTTAATAGATACTTTTAGACACGTACAAGAGTATTGTTAGAGAATATGAATGAATTTATAATGGAAACACCAGTCTCGAGAGTGACTTAAAAATTTTTGATAATGAACCTAGAAATTAAGTTGAATTTGAAGAAATGAATACATACAAGAAGAAAATGAAGACCGCTTAATCTTTTATTATATATCCGCTAAGTAATCATGCCGAAACTTCATAAAGGACTAAAAGCCTTTAGTATAGGGCCAACGCACGTAACCTAGCAGTTGTCATGGTCGGGTGGGTACAGACAGAGAGCAACTAACACCGCTTCTCTTATAGACCAAAAACAGCAAAAACATATTCTCGATTTGACTACGTCGGTATCTGATTTCCTTTTATTTCTTGTTATAGATAAACATGCTACCTTTTTTTTTGGTTGTTTATAGATAATCCTTTAGTATTCTGTCGCGCATTAATATTTTTATTGTGGCAGTGTAACTGTGTAGTTGGGTGAGGAAGAATTCCGACCGATCCGACGAGCTAGTACCGAGCATAGCAAGAATGCGCAACCCCAAGTCCGGCTACACCACGGGAATTGTACTGTGAACACTACAAGATATGTATGCTATTCAGATGAAGCGCCTCCCTAATGTTTATGATAAACCAATGTATTTTGGGTTTACAGTTTTAGAACTTTCCAAATGGCAGATGTATGATTTTCATTATGATTATATTAAACCTAAATTCCAAGAAAAAGTCACATTGAATTATATGGATACAGACTCATTCATATACTCGATACAGACTAAAGATTTTTATGCAGATATTGCTCAAGATGTTGAAATGAAGTTTGATACATCTGAATACCCTGAGGAGTTAGCTAACTTATATGGGATTAAAAGGTGCAATAAAAAGGTTTTGGGTATGATGAAGGATGAGAACTGTGGTAAGCGAATGTTAGAGTTTGTTGGTCTCAGAGCGAAAATGTATTCATTGTCTTTTGAGGGGGGTGGATGTATTAAAAATCTAAGGGTGTTAAGAAGTCTGCATTAGATAAGCTAACTATAAATAGTTATAAAGAATGTATATTTTATAAAAAGATATTCAAAGATGAAATGATGTTATTTAGGTCTACAATCCACAACTTATATACACATAATAAAAAAAAAATTACTTTAATCTGTAATGAAGAAAAGAGGAAAACAAGGTCTGACGGTATTAATACATATGCGTGGGGTCATTATAAAATTGATTCCCACATAACGTAATAACTTTATATAGGTGAAGTTTAAATAAAATAAAGTTGTTTATACATTTACCTAAACTAAAAAAAAAAATCTAGAAAAAACATAAATATATCAAAATCTGTAAATAATAATAAGATATACAAAAAATCTGAAAGTAAAAGTAATATAAATATCTGTAAATAAAAATAATACAAGAAAGTAAATAAAAAAACACACATTGTAAAATACAGTTTAAATCTTTTAATTATATTTAATAAAATTTAATTATTAGATATATACCCTGAAAAAAAATATGAATATCTGTATATAAAAATAATACAAGAAAGTAAATATAAACACATCGTAAATACAGTTTAAATCTTTTATTTTTATTTAAAAAGAGTTTTTTATTATTTTATTACAATTTAAAATGAATAATCCATCTCATTTAAAATAGCATCCAGCTCATCGTTATTAAAAATATTAAGCACCTCATACAGAGGTTCCGGAGTGCTCGTACGAAATGAACACTCGAACACCGGTGATGGTGTCCAGCTTCGGTCGATCATTTCCTCGGCTTGTTGTTGATGTTGTCTCCTCACATAAGGGACAGATCTCCTTATTGGGGCAGGTGACGACAGTCTGATGACCCAATTGTCCATCCCTGTGAACCGGCGGCGGCATCTCCGTACTTCACCCATGTTAAGGGGGTCTTACACCCTTAATTGCGGTGGCATCTCCTGTTCATCCTCGCCAAGCAGCTCCACAGCTGCCTTCCTTATTAACCACCCGTCAAGGGTGTTTTTTTTGGGTTGTCATCGATTTATTAAATGTTTTCATATTTTTTTTTTTATTTAATTTACTTCGTTTTTCTTTTTTTTTAACGTTATGCTGCTGTTGCTGCTTTTTGATTTTGAATGGTTGAGCTCCAATCTAAACACCTTTTATACTCATCAATATCGAGAAATAATCAGATGACACACACACACACAATAAAAAAAAAAAATGTCCTGCTTTCTCTTAAAAAGGAAAAGTGGAACCAATAGAGAGATACGCCCATCACTTGTTGCACCAATGGAGAGATGCGACCAATACTTGTTGCACCAATGGAGTGATGCACACTTAAATAATATCATTGTTAACCCTAACCATTTAACTAGCACCTGACCTTTTCGTCGTTCTATTATTTTCTCAGCTAGATAAACGTCTGCTTACTTTGTTTTTGTTAGTTCCTCTTTATAAAAACCGCCTTTCACTTCGGTGCCCTCATAGTCTTTCAATATGTATGTAGTAGGGTATGTATTCTGTATTTTTTTAATTTAGAAAATTTCACTTGTCCAGTTTGGTGTATATCCTTTCTCAAATAAATGTTTAAGTCAACTAATACGCACATGATCATTTACTTTGAATTTACTGCCAACAAAGATTTTTAAGTGGCTATAGACAGTATTTAGCAATATCTGTTCAGTTGAGGAATTTACTTTTAAAGGTGGCATTTTAATTGTCCTATGATATTGCTTATTATTCTGTTTAATCAACTGTGTTTTCGTGGAGGGCTGGCTTTCCTTGTAGCGGCGCTGTGTTGGGTATGATGACTCCGTCATGTGTAGGTTTGGCGATGTGTGACAATGAATTTGCTGGAACTTGAATATCACCCGCACAATAAAATTCGACTTGTCTCCTTCACTTCTGTATTTCAATTAAAAACATGTTGCTAATGTAACTTACAACTAGCTTAAGATCTACAATGTTGCTAACTTGTGGAAGATCTTAAGAGAGGATGGGAAAAACGGCAGCTCCTTGTTCATTGCCTGCTTTTAGGCATGAACATACCACCCCTCTTGCTGCGTCATGTAAAAAGAAAAAAATAAGAAAAAGGATCCACACCTTACTGGTGGGCGCATGAGCCGGACAGCATCCAGCCGATCGGCCCCCCTTGGCTTGGGATCAAGCCCGGCAGGATGATCTCAGGGTAGAGATCAGCACCCAACACCAAGTTGGTCGTGCTCGGCCGGAACCAGTGGTCGTCCGCTAAGGTGATGTTTTCCGGGCTCGCACGAACCTTTTTTGCTATGGGCTGGATGGGGGTGCGAAAACTGGTCGGCATCACCTGCAAAATGACTTCTTTCAAGAAGTCGGAGGAGCGTGACTTGAGTACGGCCGTGCATGCACTTTCACTGCCGACACGGGTGACGGAAAGCCCGAGAGCCGTTGCCAAAGACGTGTCTATGCGGCTGAAAGGACAGCACAGATCGACAACTGCTCGAGTGTCGAAGGTATTGGATGCCGTATCAACACGAAGAATTACGGTCGGGAGTACCGTTGTCCGTTGGCGCTCCAGGATCGTGGATAGCGAGATCGAGCTCTTTGAGGCAGTTCGAGGCTGAGGGGAGACCTGTCGGGCGCGGGTTGTCGCCCGGGAGGATTTTGTTGGTGGTTGCTGCGCCTCGTGCATATGGAGCAGGGTGTGGTGTTCACCTTCGCACACGTGGCACTGGTCCTTGCGTCGGCACGTCGCTCCCGAGTGTTGGTGAGCGAGGCACTTAGGGCAGTATTTATTTACAAGTACTGCCCGTAATCGTTTCTCCGCTGTTACGTGCATGAAGCGCTGGCACTTCCGGAGCGCATGGACACCGCGGCACACGCGGCAGCGGAATGATGCCGTTCCTCTTGGGGTCTCCTTTTTTTGGGCTTTGCGGGGTGCCATGCTGCTGCATAATAAAAAGAACGGGGCGGAGATTAGAAATGGTAGTTATATGCTTTTAGACTGGTTTCCAGTCTCTATATATCAGCTTCGCGATTGGACGTTTAATGACGCCTCGGGCAGTCAAGACGTCGACTACTCGGACCTTGAGAGCGACGCCAGGATACGTGTTCTGGATGCGCCCTAGACGCCATTCATTTGATGGGAGATTATCTTCTTTGATAATGACCAAATCATTTGGTTGGAGATCTCGCGATGGCAATTGCCATTTATTTCTTTTTTGGAGCTCCTTGAGGTATTCCTCTTTCCACCGGAGACAGAAATGTTGGTGAAGGGACTTCAGACGCTGCCAGCGGTTTAAAATAGACGCTGCGTCTGCACCCATTTCCGGCTCAGGGTTAGATAGGAGTGGACCACCGACGAGGAAGTGACCCGGGCTCAGTGCCAGCAGGTCGGTCGGGTCTTCAGACATTGGCGAAATCGGACGTGAATTCAAGCACGCCTCGACTTTGGAAAGCAGAGTTGACAACTCCTCGAACGTATGCTTGAACGTGGCCGTGGATTTATAAAAGCGAGTTTTGAAACTCTTTACCCCCGCTTCCCATAGGCCACCCATGTGTGGGGCACTAGGAGGGTTGAAGCGCCTGGATAAGTTCTGGAAGCTATATTTTGAAAGGACAAGGATTCTTGTGGCCTCAAGAAATTCACGCGACAGAACTTTGGCAGCTCCGACAAATGTTTTTCCGTTATCGGAGTTTATCGTCGCAGGACACCCACGCCTTGCTATGAATCTCGCAAACACTGCTAAGAACTTTTCGGTCGTGAGGTCTGAGGATGCTTCTAAATGGATCGCCTTGGTGCTAAAGCACACAAAGACGCACACATACCCCTTGGTTATCAAACATGCACGGCCTGTATAGTTCTTTATATCAAATGGTACGGCAAAGTCATCACCGGTGTGTGTGAAGGGTCGCGAAAAGGAAGTGCGTTGAGCAGGTAGCTCTCCCATGAGTTGGGTCTGAAGCCTTTTGCGATGAATTATGCAAACCTTGATCAGCACCTTGAGCTTAGGGATCCAGTACTTTGCCCGGATGAAGCGCATCATCAGCAGATTGCCCCCAAGCAGTGAACTTTGATGCGTGAAGCTTACCAGAAGGCGAGAATACTGGCATCAATACGGCAGTATTATTGGATGACGCTCATCATAACTGAGAGTCTCGCAGGATCGGATGCGACCGCATGCCCGAATAACTCCGTGTTTGTCTAAGAACGAGTTGAGATAAAGGAGACTGCTTGAACGCGGAACTGATCGCCCTTGGAGTAACCCATTGTATTCTACTGTGTACTCAGATCTTTGCGCGAGAATGACCAATTTCTCTTGAGCTTTGGGGAGCTTCTGGTGTTGCAAATCTGCTGAGCATGGATTTGAGCTTCCCCTGCAGCGCGTTATGAAACGTAGTATATAGTACAGTGAACTGCTAAGGAGCTCACCTGCCGACACTCCTCTGCTCGCGAGGTCAGCTGGATTGGACTCGGACCGTACGTGGCGCCACTGCTTAGAATCTGTGGCTTGAGTAATTCTTGTTACCCTGTTCGCCACAAAGGTTGACCACGCACATGGAGGCTTATTTAGCCATGCTAACACTATCGTCGAATCAGTCCAGTAGTAACACTCGAACTCTTTTAGCGGTAGTGTTGGAATTACTGCTGCTGACAATTCGGCTAACAACACGGCTCCGCACAACTCTAGTCGTGGGATGGACACCGTTTTCGTGGGAGCGACTCTAGTTTTTGCGGTAAGAAGGTGGACAGAGATTTTGTCCCGAGTTTCCGTGCGGACATAAAGCGCAGCGCCTTAAGCGCGCTGAGACGCATCACAGAAACCATGAATTTGTAGGCGAAGCTTTGGCCGAGTTTCTACCCAACGTGGAATGCGCACCTCCCCAAGGCTCGCAAAGTGGTCGAGGAATTCGTGCCACTTCGAGATGAGGTCATCGGGTAGCGGATCATCCCACCCCAATTCTCTGAGCCATGTCTCTTGCATAAAAATTTTGGCTCGGACAATGACTGGCGCTAACCACCCGGCGGGGTCAAAAAGCTTCGCAATCTGCGAGAGAACTTCTCGTTTGGAGATTATGGATTTTGTCGGAAACTGGGACGGTGTAAAGAAGAACTCATCGGAATCGGCTTTCCATCGGATTCCGAGAGTCTTTACAGCACTGGCTTCTTCTATTTCGAGGAAGTCGGATCTAAGGCGGTGCTGTACTGGGATGACCTGTAGCAATTCCTTTTTATTGGAAGTCCACTTTCGTAATGGAAAACCTGCGGATTCAAGTGCATTGGACAGTTCGGATATGCATTGCACTGCACAGCTCTTGGTGTGAGCGCCTGCTAACACATCGTCAACATACATGTAGTTGGGTATAATGTCACTTGCGACACTGCACATCTTTAGCTAGCTGTTGCAGTACTCTGATCGCTAGGAATGGGGCACGGTTCACTCCAAAAGTGACTGTGTTTAGTTCGAAATCTCGAAGCTCATTATCCTTCGTTCGGAAAAGGATTCTTTGGTATGGAGTGTGTTTGGGGTCCACCAGGATTTGTCTGTACATTTTTGTTATGTCTGCATTAAACACATACTCAAAGAATCGCCATTTGAGGATCTGCATAGTCAGATCCGACTGAAGAACGGGTCCCGGATGTAGGACGTCGTTGAGACTTTTGCCGTTTGTAGACGGACTGGAGGCGTTAAACACAACGCGAAGCTTAGTAGAGGTGCTATCTGGCTTATAGGCAGCATGATGTGGGAGATAGAAGTTGTCTGAGCCGTTTGTAGGGGGGACTGGTCTCATATGACTAAGGTCCGAATATTCCTGAAGAACCTTATCGTACTGCTCTTTGAGAGATGCGTTCTTATTTAAACGATTCTCATTGCGAAGGAGCTGAGCTAGTGCGATAGATCTTGAATGACCTAGGTTGATGGATTCGGGATTCTTAAAAGGGAGGGTGACAACATATCTACCACTGTCGTTGGTGGTGATTGTTTGCTGGAACAACTTCTCACAAGCTGAGTCGGACTCTTTGACCAGTTTGACTGGGATATCCTCCACCTCCCAAAATTTCGTGAGAAGTTTCTCTAACCTCACTTCTTGTCTTTGCGAAATTCTAGTGGAGAAGGAAGAAATGATTTTGGCGCCAGTGTTGGAAATAGGACCCGTAATGGTCCAGCCAAAAATCGTTTCCTGGCCTAAAAGGGTACCACAGATATTTGTATAAGACCCCTTTAGCAATATGGAGGGAAGGATATCAGCTCCCAATAGGACATCTATTTGGGAACTCTTATAGAAATTTGGATCTGCCAGTTGTAGATCCGGAAGACCTTCCAAAGAACCTTGTGGAATGGTGTAGGAGGGCAGATTTCCTGCCAACTTTGGAAGGACGTAGGCCGAGGTTTCAATTTGAACTCTTGGCTTAATTGGAGAGCCAATATGGAAATGGCACAAACGTTGGGGTTGGGCTGAAACGGCTCCATTGAGCCCAGATACTTGGGCGTCAACGGACTGATACTGGGGTCGTATCAGTTTGAATAACCGTTCAGAAATGAAAGTTGCTTCTGAGCCAGAGTCTAGTAATGCACGAGCTGTATATTTTGTTCCCAAGGAACATACTTGGATTATAGCCGTGCCGAGTAGAACACTATGTGTGCTTACCGAAAAATAATTTTGGACCGTCGTTTGTGGATGGGAAGTGGACTGTAAATTGACTGGAGTGACCAAAACTATTTCAGAACCGCCTGCTTGGCCATTCGTCGGACGATGAAGGAGTGTGTTATGACGCCCCTTGCAGGTATGGCAATTATGCGCACTAGTGCAATCTTTGAGGTAGTGACCTCTGGCGAAACAATTTAAACACAGCTTGTGCTGCTTTATACAGTCAGATCGCTCCTGGATAGACATTTGCAAACATTTGGGACACGTACGAATTGGGTGGTTCTCTCTGGCACAAAGTTTGCAAGTCTGAATCTTGGCAGTGACCTTGGTTTCAAAGGAGTTCACTCTTTTGGGAGGGGCTTCTCCTTTGGGAAATTCTAAAAGGAAATTATTCAGATCACCCCAAGTCGGAATATCCGCTGTGCTATGGAGAGACTGCTCCCACAGTGATAGTGTGAGTTTTGGGAGTCTTGATGAGCACATGAAAACGAGGAGACAATCCCAATTCTCAATAGAAATATTGGACAGTTCTAAAGCCGACAGGCACCCTTGGATGGTACTCTGTAAATCCTTTAACGCGGCTGCAGACTCGTGAGAAATGGGTTGTACGTTGAACAGGATTCGAAGTTGACTGTTGACTAACAGTCTTTTGTTTTCGAACCTGCTGACAATTGCTTGCCATGCTGATGCAAACCCATCATTTGTGAGAGGGGATTTGGACACAATAGCCTTGGCATCGCCACTTGTCTTGGAATTTAAATGAAATAATTTCTCGACTGGGGTAAGACTCGGACACGCCCCATAGCAGTGGTCATACTTTGAATGCAGGATCTCAGTGTCGGTAACACTACTGCATTCAGCGGATTCAGAAAGCGCCCTTGAACAGCGCTCGAATTCTTGTTCGACTTTGTCCCTTAAGGCCCGAATCTGTTCTTGTCGAACTTTGAGAGTGTGCAGTGACTCGTCGGAATTGGAGGCGAATCTAGATTCAAACTGACTGAGGCGATCGGTCACCGAAATGAAGGTGGTTAAGGTGAACATGCTTTGCATTTTTAGTTTCTGACCGACGGATCTAGTAATTAGCCACGGGACTGTATCTGTGATCTTTGCAGATGTGGACGCTACGAATTTATCTGGATCAGAACTAGATCTTTTATGGAGCCCGGACGGAACAGCAAGGAGATTATTTGTATCCTTGGCTGTGTCACTTTGCATGATCTTAGACAGGCAGAATAAAATAACTAAAAAAAAAAAAAATGAACTAAATAATTATTGATAATTATTTGATATAAGGTCAGCAGTGCACACAAAAAATACTAATTTTAATAATTGATTATTACCACAGAGGAGTGGAAAGGAATAAATAATTTATAATAATTATTTAATAATAATTTAATTATCGCGAATTATGGATATGATTATATTAAATATGGATTATTTAATAATTTTGCGATCGATAAGAAGAACATAAAAAAGTCACGAATATATAACAATACGTGAACGTCGGATGCTGAACGCAGTTGCGATGCTAAACGATGTTTTTGTGTGAAAACGGATTTATCGATATCTATTTTTGGCGATATCGTGGTTGTGTAAACAAGAGGAGCAATGCAATATTTTTGTAAAAATAAATATAGAAAAAACTAATGTTTGTAATCGTGTTTATGATCGGCCGCCTTGGTGAAAAGTGTATCTTTATTAATCTCTTTGTGTTCTGGCGGCCGGAATATTATTCGTTTATATTTTTGTTGTTGTTTATGTGCATGTGCAAGTCCAGTGTTTATTGAAAAAAATTAAATATAATGGACAACAGAAATATTTAACAAGTACATACACTAGGCAGAAAAAGTTTGCGTACAAGCTCAATGCAGAACTTTGACTGTAAAAAAACATTGTTTGTAGTAATGATATTGCCAAAACGATATTTTTTACTGAATAACACATTAATTATAAACAATTTGATGTATAGGTTTTTTTGATTATAGGCTATTTTGATTTTGTTTTATTTAAAAAACTAAAATAACATCGGTTTTTGGGCAAGAAAAAGTTTGCGTACAAAGTACAAAAATCAACAAATAAGGCACTTTTTCAGAAAAAATAATATGATGTTGGATATCCTTTCATTTTAATGGTTTCTGCTAATCGGTTTGGCATTGACATGACCAATTTTCGAATGAAATCAGGCGGAATTTGAAGCCACTCCTCCATTATGACTTTTTTCAGTGTATCCTTGGACGTTATAGTCCTTAGGCGAATCCTACGCTCCAGATAAGCCCAAAGATGCTCAATGGGATTTAAATCTGGCGACTGGGGCGGCGAATGCAACTGGTTCTTTGTGTTGTACAGAAACCAAAGCTTCACATTGAAGGCTGTATGTTTTGGATCATTGTCCTGTTGGAACCAAAAGTCGTCGCCAAGGCCTAGTTTTCTTGCGCTTTCGGGCAAATTGTCCTTCAATATTTTAAGGTAAGCTTTGTGGTCCATAGTCGAATCAATAAAGACAAGGTTGCCTACTCCATTTGCTGCCATACACCCCCATACCATCGCCACCACCGTGCTTAACAGTTGGAACGATGTTTTGTTTTTCGAAGGCTGTGCCACTCTTACGCCACACAAGTTTGCGTCCTTTGATGCCGAAAATGCAAAATTTACTTTCGTCACTGAAAATAACCTTATTCCAGAAATCTAGAGGCATTGGATTGTATTTTTTGGCGAAAGCCATTCGCTTCAATTTGTTGACACGTGATATTAGTGGCTTCTTCCGCGCAACATGGGCATGTAAGCCTGCCTTTTTTAGGATTATCCTTATTGTGTCGACATGAAGATCTTTATTATACTTATAACTAACTTCCTGCTTAATCTTGGTGGCGGCTGTGCCGGGGTTAAGACGAACTATTTTTAAAACCTCCCTCTTCTCGCGATCAGTCAGCTTTGGTGGCCTCCCAGAACGTGGCTTAGATTTGACAGAGCCAGTCAAATCGAAGTTTTCGAGCACTCTCTGCACGGTAGAGTGCGTTCTGGAAACAATACGACCGATTTCTCTTAGAGTTTTCCCTCACCGCGCAGCTTAATGATAAGATTCCTTAAATCGGGATCAATCTCCTTTGTTCTATTGCCCATTGCGAATTCTATCAACATACTGACGAAATTTTACAAAACAATGAGTTGTTAAAAGTCTTAAGTGCTTTTATTATCGTTATGTGCAATTAAACGGTACCTTAAGCTCACAAAAAAGCTTATATACAGTGTGTTTTAAATTTGTACGCAAACCTTTTCTTGCCCAAAAACCGATGTTATTTTAGTTTTTTTAATAAAAAAAAATATATAAATAGCCTATAATCAAAAAACCTATACATCAAATTGTTTATAATTAATGTGTTATTCAGTAAAAAATATCGTTTTGGCAATATCATTACTACAAACAATGTTTTTTTACAGTCAAAGTTCTGCATTGAGCTTGTACGCAAACTTTTCTGCCTAGTGTATATGGAGGTTTTGGTGTTATATATTAATAAAATATGTCGGCATTGCGTAGTTATATATGTATGTCGTACGCTTTGCTCTGGCCGACAGCTGTTCGTATGTGCGTATGTTAATGTGGATATTTTATGTAGGGCACTTGGAAATAATGTTTAATTCCTTTTATATGTTGCATGTGTTAAAGTAGTTAATTGCATATGTCGGTAGAGTTGTCCTCTTAGTGTGGGTTCTCTTGTGTGCCTGAATATGCTTGTGGGTTCTTTACGTATGTAATGTACATTTGTAGTTGCAGCTTTTGTTATTATTATTATTGTTTGTCACTTTGCGATTACGGATAAAAAAAGAAAAACAATGTTTTATTTAAATATTGTGTATAACTTTTAATCTATTTTAATACACATGTAGTTTTGGAAAAAATACCGGCAAGTGCACTAACACATATAATTTTGTATATAGGATGATGAGCATTAACACATAAATTATTAAACGCACAAATCAACAATAAACTTGTGGTCTCTTTTTTTTTTTTTGGAACTTGAGGGATTATTTAATTTTTTTTTTCAGACTATGTATCAGCACTTTTCTGCACATAAGCAAATGTGCAATATGGCGACTGAATTTTTTTCGGACGCGGTGGAAAAATTATATGTGGATATAATTTATGAACTTGCCCTTTGTGTGGGCATGAACATGTCGAACGGAGTGTTCTGATGGGTAAGTACCAGCACGATAAGTAATTATTTGCGGAGGAGTTGCCACTTGGCAAATTGCATTTATATGGAAAATATATTACTTATCTGTGCTTTTGGTTTTAGGCGGAAAATCCAACGATGCTTGCTGGTTGATGTTTTCGTAGAATCCGGCTCGAAGGACCAATGTTTTCGTGGAGGGCTGGCTTTCCTTGTAGCGGCGCTGTGATGGGTATGATGACTCCGTCGTGTGTAGGTTTGGTGATGTGTGACAATGAATTCGCTGGAACTTGAATATCACCCGCACAATAAAACTCGACTTGTCTCCTTCACTTCTGTATTTCAATTAAAAACATGTTGCTAATGTAACTTACAACTAGCTTAAGATCTACAATGTTGCTAACTTGTGGAACTTATGACAGCTGCAAGAGAGGATGGGAAAAACGGCAACTCCTTGTTCATTGCCTGCTTTTAGGCATGAACAAACTGCTTATACATTTCAATCCAATTGTATGTTCCATTAAAGCTAAACTCTTTCCACATCATTTCCTTTAAAGTTCTATTAAAACGCTCAACAATTGATGCTTTAAGAACACTATAGCTTGAGTAATGATTAATGTAATTTTTCTTAAACATGTTTTTAAAATCAGTATTAAAAAATTCTTTTCCATCATCCGTTTGCAAATTCTTGCGAATTCTCTGCAATTTAAAAATGCTTGCGAACGCTTTTCTAACTTCTTTTCCAGATTTAGTTTTTAATGCTACTCCCCACGCATATTTAGAAAACGTGTCAATGATTGTCAATAGAAATCGATATCCCTTATTAGACGAGGCGTACTTTCCCATTTCCACTAAGTCTGCCTGCCAAAGGTCATCGATCCCCTTCATTACAACTCTTCGTCGTCTAAACTTTTTACGTGCAGGAGCATGTAACTCGTTCACTAATTCCCGTTTACTCATACTGGTATGTAGCTCTTATTAGTTTAACTTGTAGTATTAAGGTTCTGAACAACGTCGTTGAATAAAGGAATGCTTCTTGAGTGCTTGGGTTTAATTTTTATTTATTTATTTATTTATTTTTTTTTTCACTACAAAGTAGTACAAGTATGCTGACGACGTCTTTTTGTCTTATGTTGGAGGAAAATTTTTGAGATCCACATCGTTTTTTTCTCTTTCAGTGTTGCGAACCATACAACACATATACACATAAAAGATTTTAAAGTCTTTTTTTTTTTCTTTATATAGTCACAATCAAATGATATACAACCATTCGTGATGAGAGTCAAACAGCTCTTAACAAGCTTGGCTGGGTTGTATTTACATTTATATCAATTTTAATTTTAAACGGTAAAGGCACCCCATTCACTCTTATTATTTTTATTCTTTTAATTTTCCTTAATGCATCCAATTAGAAATGTAAAATATTTATCAAGTTTTTCTTTTATACTTTATAGCCTTTTTTTAGTATCGTTTATATTCTTTTGTAATAAATCAACTTTTTGGTTTCTCTGTTTTATTAATAATAGCAAAATAGTGTGACTTATATCATCATTCACTTGAATTAATAGATCATCCACATATCCTTTTATAACCAAGTCATTCGCATCTTGCGGGTGTATAAAACATATGATTCGTTTTTTCTGTATATTCAAATTACCATCCTCATCAATGAGAAAACCCACTAATGTTTTGCTATTTCTGTTTAAATACTCCAAATGCTCTTGAACGCTTGAATAGTGTCCAAACTTGTCAAGACTCATAATGACTCCACATTGCTGTCAATAACTATTTTTTTTTTTACTGACGTCTCATTGATCTATGATTTCACAATCGTTTTTTTTTCTTGATGTAAGTGTTTGGTCACAAACTCATTATTACTGTTTATACTTGAAATAATCTCATTGCTAACTTTATTAACATTATCTATTATCTGGGCTATTTCCTTAGTTATTTCGTTCATTTTGTTTTCCAAACCTTTAAACTTATTATTTCTGTGTTCTACTAACTGAGTAATGTATACCGTTTGACTTTTCTTTAATTCAAATACTTTATCATCAACGTATTCTTTTATTACTAAATCATTATTATTTATGGGGTGGACTGAATTTTAAATGCGTTTGTTCTGGGCATTTAGATTACCATCCTCATCAAAGTGAACTCCATCCACAGTTTTAATCCTCCTTTTTAACTTTTCCGAACGTTCTTTATCGTTTGAGAAATGTCCAAACTTGTCAAGGGACATATTAATAATAAGAATATTTAATGAGTGTAGACCATATTTATTTGAAAATTATGTTAGCCTCTCGCAACTCTTCAATTATCGATATAATTTCATTATTATGATTACTGTTACCAGCTGACTGTGAAGCGACCAAAAGCTTAAGTCTATTAACAATCTCATTGTGATTGTCCCAGTATACATAATTTGATTTATTTTTGTTGAGCATCATAAGAGTACCGCCTTTATGTGTAGAGTTTTTACTATTTAGAGGTGTAGACATTGCGCTTGGTTCAACCACTTTTGAGAAAAGTTTTTTAATTATTTCATTATACTTTTTGGAGCGATTACCCTTTATTGCTTCATTAGGCCGATGATTTCTTCTGTGAGCATTTGTTTTTAGCAAAATTTCCTGATATGAGTTCAGGTCCATTTCGTTATATCCACGTGGATTTTTTAAAAAAATTAAAGAATATAATCCAGGAGTAAAATTTCACTTTTCACCCGATTCAAGTTCTATTATTTTATTGTCCACATTTATTTTAGAGCTCCCTTATTTAGTTGCTCCATCAATTTTAGTTGGTCCAAATGCTTTATCTAGCTGTCCCTCGCGTTCTAAGTCTTTTAAACTGAGATTATAGCCCTCATCACTTATTTCGTTTGTCTGATTATACTCTTCATTGCTTACTAGAGCGGGGTTAATATAGATTTGGTCGCTCGGTATAAACAAGTCATGGAAGGTTTGCTTCCCATCTATTTCCCCATCTAATGCATCATAAAACTCACTAGTGTAATCTTCATTTCTTTTAACCTCATTGTAACTCATATTTTTTCTTCTTTTTTGATTCGGGAAGGGGGTTTAATTTCTATATTTTCTTTAATCATCTTTTTAAGAGGTTCTGTCAACGGCTTAAATGTTTCCTCTAATTGATATTCATTCGCAGCTTTTCCTAATTTAATACTTTGAAATTTTCTTTTCAGCGCGTTTCCTTCATTCATTCATTTTAATATATTTATATAAGGAATCTAATAAACTCGATCAGAGAGTAAAACCTAGGTTGTTGTTTAGATGTTATTTAAACGTGCCTCTAATATCAGAGTCTTGTTTTGTTGTTATAGGCAACCAACGGGAAAAATGCATTAGTATGTGAATACATGTGAGTTTGGTTTGGTGGTTTGGTTTGACGAGGCTGATCTCACAGTGGTGGAGTTGAGAACGGAAGATGTCTTTGACACTCCTCCACATCAACCTCCACCATTGTAAAGCGGCTGCAGCCGCCCTTCTGCTCCGCATAAGCCAATGCGGAGCAGACATTGTCCTCATCCAGGAACCTTGGGTGTGTGGTGGCAAGGTTTCTGGACTGGGGACTCAGGACTACAAGCTGCTTGTAGCCCACAACGAAGGTAAAGTCCGCACCTGCATTCTAGCAAGAAAACATCTAGACATTTTTCTGCTTCCTGATTTCAGCGATGGTGACAACACGGCTGTATGCCTTGAGCTAAAGTCTGGACAGGTCAGACTTAGCTCCGCCTACATGGCCCACGACCACCAGGGGCCCCTACCACAGCAACGACTACGGGCGTTAATTGCTGACTGCGAATTGACGCATACCGAGCTGATTATATGCTGCGACGCCAACGCTCACCACCATCAGTGGGGCAGCTCGGATATAAATGAACGGGGTGAGTTACTCTTCAATTATATCTTAACAACAAACTTAAACATTTGTAATATAGGTAACGACCCGACCTTTATCATAAAGAATAGGGAAGAGGTCTTAGACATGACGCTAGCCACAACCTCCCTCTATAAACAACTGACAAAATGGAGGGTACTCGTAGAGCACTCTTTCTCCGACCATAGGTATATCGACATAGAGTTCTGTCTTGACATACCCAGACCCAAATGGTGCAGAAACGTTAAACGTACAAACTGGACCAGATTCAAAGAATGCCTCGAAAGGCTAATCCCAGAGCATCCCCCAGTGGGATCCCCCTCTACCGAGTACACAGAGTTACTCACAAGTAAGCTCACGGAGGCATGCAAGTCCGCCCTAAACATGACATGCCCCCAGAGCAAACCAAGAGGCAAAACAAAACCACCATGGTGGTCCTCGCAATTAGGCGAGCTTCGTAAAACTTCACGAAAGCTCTTTAACAGAGCTAAGTCGAGGGGAGACGACCAATCATGGAGTCTCTACAAAGCCAGCCTATCCACCTTCAAAAAGAATCTTAGACAAGCTAAACGCTCCTCATGGCAAAACTTTTGCTCCAAAATAGAGAGCACTGCAGAAGCAGCAAGGCTCAGGAAGGTTCTCTCAAGTACTCAAGCAACCATAGGCTACCTCAAAAAACCTGATGACTCATGGACAACGACCAGTCTAGAGTCACTAGAACTTTTGATGGCAACCCACTTTCCCGGATGCTCAGTTGAAGTACCACTACCCCTTATCCAAAGAGAATTTCAGGAACACGTTTCCACCGACCTATTCTCCAGAGATATCATCTCGTGGGCTATTCGTAGCTTCTCACCCTTCAAGTCCCCTGGGCCGGACGAAATTATCCCAGCCCAACTGCAGCATGCAGGGGACATCGCCATAAACTGGCTTCAGAAAATTTTCTCCGACACCCTGACAACAGGAACGATCCCCAAGCCATGGCTCGAATCTAAAGTTGTCTTCATTCCCAAGGCGGGAAAAGCCTCACACACGACCCCCAAAGATTTCCGACCCATAAGCCTAACATCCTTCCTACTCAAGACACTAGAAAGGGTGCTGGGCTTACATATTAGAAATACGATCAAGACCGACAACTTCTCCCAAGCACAACATGCCTACCAAAAAGGTAAATCTACCGAGACAGCACTTCATGCTGTTGTCTCCACAATAGAAGCAGCACTCCACCACAAGGAGTATTGCCTTATAGCCTTTCTAGACATTGAGGGCGCTTTCAATAACGTCGTACCGTGGGCGATCACTGGAGCATTGTCAGGGCTGGGGGTGGGGGACCGCATTGTGGGACTGATTGATCAACTGCTCAAGAGCAGGACAGTCAGGGCCACTCTGGGGTCCTCAACCATATCCAGATCTGTTAATAGAGGCACACCGCAAGGAGGTGTCCTCTCTCCTCTCCTGTGGAACGTAGCGGTAAACAACCTGCTGCGCTCCATGGAGGGAGGGGGCTGTCGGGTGATCGCTTACGCAGATGACGTTGCCATAGCCTTCTCGGGCAAGTATCCCCAATCCTTGTGCGAATGCATGACCACTGCACTTCAAACATTGTCCTCATGGGCCACATCAAATGGACTAGGGCTGAACCCAGCCAAAACTGACTTAGTCCTCTTCACTAGGAGGTATAAGATTCCCCCCCTCAGGCCGCCGTCGTTGAATGGGGTGGAACTTTCCTTCAGTAAATCAGCCAAATACCTAGGGCTCACTCTTGATAGCAAACTAGACTGGAACCTCAACTCGGAGGAACGAGTGAAGAAGGCTTCAGTCGCACTATATACATGCAGGAAATCCATTGGATTAAAATGGGGAATGGCACCTCACATCACCCTCTGGCTGTACACAGCCATCGTAAGGCCTATCCTACTGTACGGAGTGTCGGTATGGTGGCCAGCTCTTTCAAAGAAGAAATTAGTCCACAAGCTTGGCAAGGTACAGCGTGCCGCTGGACTGACCACAACAGGAGCCCTCAGTACGACCCCAACTGAAGCTCTTGACAACATACTTAATCTTCTACCAATAGACCAAATGGGGAAGTTACTAGCAACTCTCTCTGCCCTACGCATGAGAGAAACAAAGCAGTGGTCCGAACAGACTTACGGACACTCCAAGGTTCTTGTGGGAAACCCACTTATTCCCAAAAACACGGACTATTGCCGTCCTCAGGAATTCCCCAAAACTCCATTCCATACACTTATCCCCTCCAGGGACGATTGGTGCTCAGGCACGCCAGGGCCGACAAACTCAATAAAAATTTACACTGATGGCTCTAAGCTAGACGACCGGGTAGGGGGCGGCGTCTTTTGCGATGAGCTATCCATTAACAAATCTTTCAGCCTCCCTGACCATTGCAGTGTGTTTCAAGCTGAAATCGCTGCAATTCACGAAGCACTCTCCTGCATATCCGAAATAAATTGCTCTGCAGCCAGAATCTGCATATTTTCTGATAGCCAGGCTGCTATCAAATCTCTCAAAGCGATATCATCTAACTCGATATCTGTCACAAACTGCCGCAGATCTCTGAAGGAGATGGCCGAGCAGTTCGAAATACACCTCATATGGGTGCCCGGACATAAAGGCATCGAGGGCAACGACAAAGCAGACGAGCTGGCAAGGCATGGTACTACCTTGCCTCTCCTCACAGGCAAGGAGAGCATGGGTATCCCCATGGCCAGCTGCAAGCTAAGAGTCCGATCGCACTTCGAACTTGAAGCAAACAAGAGATGGCAACTCACCACCGCCACGGGTAGGACTGCCAGGCAAACCTGGCCAACGCGCTGTAAAAAGCGGTCCTTAGGCCTTGTTCACTTAAACAGATTAGGTTGTGCTGCCGTAATCAGGGCCATTACGGGGCACTGGCTAGTGGGGACTCACGCAGCGAGACTTCTAGCCCCTTTCAATGACTTCTGCAGAAGCTGCCGAGACGAGGAGGAAGAGGAAACAGTCTCCCACCTCTTCTGCGACTGTCCAGCTCTCTGCAAAAACAGAAAGCGATACCTTGGTTCTTTCTTCTTATCGGACCTCTCTCAACTGGCGGACACTAAACCGAAAAATATCCTGTCTTTTATTCGAGCCTCGGGCTGGGACCACGCCCTCGTAAACGGTGTAACACACTCTACGTCTGGGTAGACGGTATCTGTGGACTAGGTCCACGACGCGGCATCACAATGGGCCAATACATGGCCTACGTGAGTGGGGGGTTTTTGTCTCAAACTGCTCACTACCGCTCTAACCTAACCTAACCTTGGTTTGGTTGGGCTACCTGCTTTGTGCTTTGCCTAGATTTTTTATATTTTTCCCTATGCCTTGCATTTGCATGTGTGTGTTCATGTATGTATATCCAGCTCGTTTTTATGAGTTGTTATTATTATGGCATTAACTGACCTGTCGCACTTTTAGGATTTTGCCAATTTACAAATAGGTTTAGGAACATAAAGAAGTGCAATGTTAACAATATATGTACATATATTTATTATTTATTGCTATATTTATAGCTATTTATTACAGGTTTCTTATAACTATTGACATAACTAAGAACTAATAAAACATATATGTACAAACATAATTACATTTTATCCGCAAATATATTAAAAATACAATGACACATTATAACCCATGTGATGATGCATATAAATGTCTTAAATACATAATCGAATCATATCAAACCAATCCATGCAAGATAAAGTATTTCTCACAAGCAGCAACAACAATGTCTCGCCACCCAAAAATCTGTCACCGCATATTTCTTTGCCCACAAACAGCAAGTTTATATGTGTGTACGCCTGTGTATACGCCGCACATTGCTGCCAAAATGCAACAAAAAGTACAACAACCAAAAGTAGTTTTTACTAGTTTTTGTTGCTTTTCGGCAACGCTGTACGCGCGGTCTGTATTCTTGTTATTTTCACAAAATTGTAAATCGGCAGTTCTTGAGTTTTGCTTCAATATGCTTATTAAAGTCAACTTTGGAAGGGTAGTATAAACTTAATATTAACCTTTTGCAATTGAATAGCAAAACTTGAAATTCTTTAATATTATTTCAATTATACATGTTTATTCTAGCATTGATTATTGTTTATATTCCAGCATAAACAATATATATATTTAAATCATATATTAGATTTTTCATTGACAACTATTGAATATTGGTACAAAGGGTATTTTTTCGTACAGCAGCGAGTGCGTCTCAGCAACGACAAGCCGGCACCGAGTTGGTTTGTCTCAGGTGCGCTTTGTGTTCAGTGGCCCGTCGATTAAAGGAGAGGCGGGGGGTCAGCGGAATGCGTGAACGGTAAAAAATTTGTTAGTATTTGTATACATGTTTGTTTCATTTCTTGCTGGGTCACGATTTTTGGGCCAAAATGTTTGATTTATGCTCATTTTTTTTTTACAAATATATCTATATTATTTGTATTACAGTATTTAATACTGATTAAAGTTGTATAATTTTTAGAAATTTTCATAAATTTTATGAAATTAAATTAAATATGTATTATAATGATTACGAAAGCAAGACGATTTTTTCTGTAATAAAAACAAAAAATTAACTACATTTATTCTATTAATATGAAATTGCATGCATACAAAATGTCTTCATACCATATGATCGAAAAAGGTCAATTAATCACAAGGCAAATTCTACGCATACAATTAAAACTGTTCATGTATACACAAAGGGACACACACACAATCTTATGCGCGCTAGTCCAAACGAAATATCAAAAAATCATTTCAAAGCCCAAGTCCACCAAATTTGAGAAAACACATCAAACGCACAATTGCACGTATATATTCATACATATATATACGCACTAGTGCTTTGCTACTCTACGGCACGCGTTGAAAGCGATAAGCAAGCAGGCAATAGGACAGCAGTGCAAAACACGAACAAACCAAATAAAACATGGCTGCTTTGTGAGTTGTAAACAAAGAAGTACTAATCAAAACAAGAGAAACAGCGAGAACCCGAAGTTTTTACTCGCTACTTCATTCGCTTGCATCTTGCGCCCATTTCCACAGGGGTAGTAACAGAACCAGTTCTGTTTACCCGTCTAGTTAACATTATTAGTCTATGGTTCTAATAACAGGGTCTTGTTTAGTTGTTTTTTTTTTTGTTTTTCTTTAGCTAGTAAGTGGTGTAACCATAGGGCTAGATGTGAACTAATCAGATAATTGCAACAAACTAAGATAGTTTGAAGAAAATATATATATTTATATATAGATATACACAAAAATAGTACAATATATATTTTTTTTATTTCTTCTTTATTCAATCATTTACTTTGAAAGCGATTTTGGGACAAGGATTAAAAATTTAAGACATAAGTGACCGCAGTTAAATGTTCCAAATCGTTGTACTTGATTATAATTTTACTTTATGTTCTCTCCCAAATATCTTATAAGTTCTAAAGGTGGTGCTAAATTTCCAAAACTATCAAAATATCTGCATTCCTCATCCGCCTTATAGTAAGCTACCCAATGCGTTCCAGCTTGTAACGGACAAGCTGCTTTGTTCTAAGCTTAGGGTTCGAATCTCGACACCTTACAGTTCGAAATCGTACCTATTTCCATTGTGCAACCAATCGGACTAGGACTCGCGACATCGGCTAGCAAACACTCGGGAGGGGGGTTCGTTGATTAATCCGCACAACAAAACTTGCCTTCGTTGCAGATAAATAAACATAAACAATGAGTCCTGTGCTCTTATATGTCAGAATTTAAATTTAAAAAAAAAGTACCTATCGGAGTTAAAGAAGTTACAAAAAAGGGTTTTCATTAATACCACATGTTTACGCTACTAGTTGTGTTGGTAGCGTTGGCTCTGTACCCACCCTGCCTATGATTCTCCTTAGCCTAAAATTTATAGGAAAATCCCAAATTTAGTTACGACATCCCGTACACCGGTCACATTACATCCAAGGAAAAATAATTAATTTAGAATTTCATAGCTTCACAAATTTTATTCATAATAAAAATAAACGCGAGGTTTTTATATAAGTTGTATTGGATTTCATATTAATGCTTCGTTGCAAAACAGAAAGTTATTTTTCATTATCTTAACTTGGTAGGTATTTCTGCTTAACAAAAATAAGATTCATCCTTAATGGAATAACAGATATTCGATTCTAAACACAATTCCATTCAGTTATTATTCAGGTGTAATTTTTTCTCAGTATGGCATATATATAGTTACTAATATTACTGATAATTGTGTTAGCTTTACAATTTAATCACAAAATTTTAACGTTGTATTTATATGGGATAATAAAATTTATCGCGATTTGGAATGAACAAATTTTGAATTTAGTTAAGTAAAATTTAAGCTTTAAGTATAAAAGTTTTTATATATATAGACCTACTTGTATATCATTAAGGTTAGTGCATTCCTAAAGACCAAATATTTCGTGAACTTTATAATAGGTCTCGTACCAATGTACCAAAGGTAGATTACAGTAAGCGCATAAGCACAATCAAAACAAACGCAGCGTTAATAAATGCTAACGGAATATGTTAGGCTAATCACTCAAAGCAAAGCAATGCATACGCGCAAAATCAAACTCAAAAGCATATGTATTTACAGCGTATGTATGTAAGTAACTACATACGTACAAGATAAGAAGCTGCACGTGAGTAATTACTCTTTTCTTTTTTCTCGTTTTTTTTATTTATTTATTTAATGTCAGCTATGGGCAGCTGACAAATCAAAATTAACTAAATTATAATATTAAAATAATATAATATAAAATAAGTGATGAACTGATGGCTTCTATTCAAAGAGAGCGAAGCCCATATCGTCATCTTCAGAATCAGACTCCTCTTTCTTTTCGTCTTTCGTTATCTCCTTTTATAATATCTGAAATACAGTTCAAAATTAAGATAAAAAATTTAAAAAGTTAACGTTAAAGCTCTGGGAAATTCCAAATAAATATAACTAGTCCAACATTTGTTGCGTGGATTGGGAAAAACCCAGAAAAACCCAATCAGACCAGTGGCAGATTATTGATTAGTGGTTATGATTAGATAAGGCAGAAAGGATAGATCGTTTTAGTACTGGAATTGAGGTCTCCAAAGAGTTACGGGAATAAAGCCGGTTAAAGTCTGAACAAATAACACGAAATGGTTCATGAATTAAATAGTTGCTCGAGCACCGATCGAGGCTAAGTGGTGTGAAGTAACGGGTGGATCTAATTGGTTCTAATTGTTCTTTGTTTCTTTTAACGCACAAATATTTTATTTATTTTTGGTTAGGCTGCCATGCATTGTTTCACTTTATCACCAAACACAGAAATATGTACATTATTAAATAATCGTTTTACCAAACTCACCCATCTGATGCTGCTCCGAAGGCCTTCGTAGTGCGATGATGATGTGGATACTAATTATAATGTTATCCGGTAATAATTTTATGTTTGGGGCGGGATTAAAACTTTTATAGGGTAGCATATGGTCATACATATATTTTTGCACTCGTTCTAAATGCTTATATAAATTTAAAAAAAAAAAAACACTATATGCCAAATGAGAAACCTTACACATGCAATTACTTTAAATTTATATTCCTATATGTATATATTACGCTTAAGCGCATTCAAGAAAATATATTAGATTTCACGAATTTTGTTTTTTTCTGCTTTTACGCTGTTCTCTGGTAGTGTAGGTATGTGTACGCATCAATAGTTTTATTGCTTTTCGCTATGCTCGCACAATGTTTCTAATCCAATGTTATTTTGTTTTATTAATTTTTTTATAGGCGACTGCGCCTTTCTTTTAGCACTTTCACATTATATATTCGCCGACTCGTGAGGTTTTTGGGCCAGCTGGATCTCGTTCAATAAAACTTCTGCTGCCCTTGAACCCGTGTTGATCACAACTAAAACGTTTCTGCGCTTCGCTGTGCTTCTGCGAGCTCCCAAAAAGAACCGCGAGAAGATAGAAAGCACACGAAGCGAGGATCATAAATGTGTGCCCTTTAATAAAACCAAAGAAATAGAAACTGATAAGTGTCATGCAGATGAACACTTTATGGGGTATATGTATATTTACCTTATTTGGACCAAAGTAATTTTTTTTTTGTTTCTTTTAACAACCAGATGCTGTAAGAGTAATTGCAAATTTTCTAGTGAGTACAGCCATGTGTATCAAGTTACACTGTAATTGCGCTGATGCCCAATTTTAAGGCTGATTATATTTGTCTTTCCAACACGTTGTGTGTATATAGATCAAAAGTACGCACGTCTAACTCCTTTGGTGGATCGATTGAAAAGAATCTACTCAGGAAGTTAGAAAACCTATTGGGGTCTCTCTTCTTACGGCTCCGGTTATTTGACATTAGCTTATGTTATTTCAGCTAATAAAGGTTACCTTAGGCTTAGCCTAAGCAGACACTCAAAAGCAGAATCACATAAGCTAGGTTTGAAACTTGACTAAATTAGTAGTTAAGGTAGTTCCTCACAAGCACAGGATAATTCTAGGGTCTTGACCCGGAGGATTAACCTGTAAAACCCTGTTATTGTCGGATATCTTTGGCGTGAAAAGTTCCTTGCAAGCGCCCTTGTAAGTCCTCGAGAATGTAGTAGCTATTGCCTTGTTTCTCTTTTACACGCGATTTGATCCACTGTGGATTGAATATAGAATTTTTGTTTTGTGCAAAATTGCTTTGACTAAAATTGCGCCTATACATTTCCTGACCAACTTGAAAAGTAACCTCTCGGGTTCTTAGATTATATTGTTTTGCGGATTGTTCCGCGGCTAACGCAATTTTTTGTCTCAACTCTTTTCGCAACAATTGAAGTTGGTCATCGCGGGCAAGAACATTTGTTGGCTCTTCAAGCTGCCGCAAATTTCTTAGCACCGTGAATTGGGATCCATGTGTCACCATACCTAGGCCGAACAGCGCATGAAATGGAGAACAACCTATGCTCAAATGATACGCATTGCGCAAGGCACAACTGATTGCATGTATATGCGCATCCCATTCTCGGTGATCATTTTTTAAATACGCTCGAATCGCTGTAATAATAGATCGATTGACCCGTTCAGATGCATTTGCTTGACGAGAATAAAATGCAGTATATACATGTCTAATCCCAAACGAAGTTAGCCATGCATTAAATTCAACGAATTTAAACTGTGAGCCGTTGTCACTAACAATGGTCTCTGGGATTCCATATTGAAAAAATATATGATCTTGCAGAAACTCCTTAATTACCCCCGCGGTGAACTTTTTTAATGGACACAGCCACTGGTATTTGGACAAGTGATCGAGCACTATCAACAATCCTATGACCGCGTTTACTGCGTAGATAGGGTCCCAAAATATCGACATATAGTCGCTGAAATGGCCTCAGAGACACTACCGGCTTTCCCATTGGAGGCTTTAGTGTATGGTTTGGGGCTTTAGTGGTCTTGCATATTTCGCAATCTCTAACATAATCCCGAACCTGTGACACCATCCCAGGCCAATAAAAATATCTACGTATGAGTTCCAAAGTTTTAGCCATTCCACCATGAGCAGAAACTATATCTTCATGAGCTCTTTTAACGATCTCGTTGGTCAAAGCTATTGGAATCCAAAGTTTCCAACTGGTTTGACGACTTTGCTCAGTACCATTATCGTGTTCTCTACGAATATAAACAAATCTATCAATAACTTTCATATCAGGATGGGTTGTCTTGTTCTCGCGAATTCGAGTCTTTCACTGCTCATATTCGGCTTCGTCGAAACTAGGTGAGTTTAAATCCACTTCTGGATTTACACTTTCTAGCACGGCAACTTCCTCAGTAAACATCCGCGACAGCGCGTCTGGTACGACATTATCTTTCCCTCGTCTATGACTTACGTTGAATTTATATCCTTGGAGTTTCATTGCCCACCTTGCAAGTCTACCCTTGAGGTTGGATTGCCGCATTAACCACACCAAGCTTGCATGGTCAGTTATGACTTCAAACTCCTGCATTTCGACGTAGCATCGAAAACGTTCTATTGCCTCTAATGCAGCTAGACACTCACGCTCTGTCACACTATAGTTTCTCTGAGCGGTGTTTAGTTTTTTTGACATGAACGCTATTGGCTTTTCGGCCCCGTCTTCGGACAATTGTACCAGAACTGCTCCAATGCCGTAATCACTAGCATCACAGTGAATAAAAAATTTCTTTTCAATGTCTGGATTTTGCAAACGCCTTTTGTGCCTCATCAGTCCATTTGAATTCCTTTTTTGTTGACAGAAGATCCGAAAAGTTTTGTATGAACCTTCTATACCAGCTCACTGCTCCCATAAAACCTCAGGCTTGTTTTAATGTTTTTGGTGCAGGCCAAGCACATACCGCCTGTAGCTTTTGTGGATCTGTTGAAATACCCCCGCTACCTATAACGTAGCCTAAATAAGGTACTTCAGTGACACAAAACTTAGTTTTTGTCATGTTTAAAGTAAGGTTAGCCTCACGAAATCGCTCGGATAACTTTACTAGTGTCGACAAGTGTGTCTCAATATCTTCCGATACGACGCATAAGTCGTCTAAGTACCCGAATACACAATATTTAAGCTCTGCTGGGATAAGCTCATCTATCAGGCGACACATAGTTTGCGGAGCGTTACACAGGCCGAATGGCATTAAAGTAAACTGGTATAAGGGACGACCAGGTACTGTGAATGCGGTAATGGCTTTTGACTCCTCTGTTAAAGAAATTTGCCAATATGCGTCCTTTAAGTCTATTTTTGTTATAATGTTGGCTTTTGGAAGTCGTGCAAAAATACTTTCAATGCTTAGCAAAGGGTAAGCATCCTTTTTGCTAAACTCATTTATTTTACGTGCATCTAGGCACAAGCGCACTTTTCCGGGCTTTATAACTAATCGCATAGGCGAACTCCATGGGCTGCTCGATTTCTCAATAACACCCAGCTCCAACATTCTATCAATCTCATTAAACATAAGTTTCTCCACAGCCGGAGACACTGGATAGAATCGCTGCTTAACTGGCGTAGCATTACCTACGTTAATCTCATGTTTAATCAATGGGGTTCTACCTAGACCCTGTTGTTCAAAATTTGGAAATAACCCAACTACTGCTTCAAGCCGCCGTTGCTGATAAGCGTCGAGGGAAAACTTCGTTTCCTCACTGACTGTATTTAATTTTAAATTTTACTTCTACATTTAGCAAGCCTACAACTGGATGCTTACTGCCATCAGCCGTTTTAACATCTGATGCAACTTTTCGAAATTGTGGATAAGCAGACCAATCTTGCTTTGCAATGGTTGTACCAATGCAACTAATATTAGCACCCGTATCTAATAAGCCATGCTCGTTAAAATCCAAAAACGACATCGGAGTATAAAAACGACCATCCGAAGCCTCATTAATAACCGATGCAATCAGTAATTTTCGAGTCCGCGTAACTCTTTTCCAAAACTGGCGCATACATAGTGTAGAACGTATGAAACTAAATTTTACGCATTCAACGGATGATCCGAAAATTCTAGCTTTAACTGCTAAATAATTTTCATATCTCTCATGTAAAGGTCGGATTGGGTACAGATTAGTATTAAAATCTGGATCTTTGGTGTCTATCATTGGTGTTGTATCTGTGTTGGTTAACCCAGACACCGGTGCAGTTGGCGTTTCTGCCAAAAGCATTTTAGGTCGATCTTCAAGTTTTAGTTTGGGGCCGTTCGACTGTTTCCAATCGAAGGTCCCAGTTGCAAGTTTCCCGCACGTTGCTTACTCTCAATTAAACTTTCTATTCGCTCGTATAAACTATTCATATCCAATGGTGCCGCTGTAGCGGTTCGTTCCGCAACGTTTCGAGCTTGATGATACCGAAGCTGTGTTGCTGGTCGATCATTTCTAAACCGCGAATTAGTTTGTCTTCTGGGTCGACCACGCCTTGGTGCTGCAATCTCATTAACTGCTCCGGCCTCTAAATTTGAATCAACGGTAGTATTTAAACTAGCGGCTTGCTCTATATTTCTATCCCTTAAATCTTGAGCACTCTGCGACATTGCCCTAGTTCTACTTCTAGTGTGATGTGTCCCTGGTATTGCCCCTCTATTCTCCAATGAAACAGCTGCATTTGGATTATGAGTTTCCAGATCAGTCAACTGTAATGGTGATTTACAACTGGGACATTCTTTTTTCGTGGCTAGATAAGTTGTGATACAATCTCGATGAAAATTATGCTCGCAAATGCTGATTACTACCTCTTGAGTCTCCTGCAGGGCTTGAGCACAAATTCCACAATTTGGAGGCTGCCTCACACTCTCTGAACTACGCGCCAACCGCATTTTAAGCAAAGTTGGTTAAACTACCCTACTCAGAGTTTTAGTATGTAATAGATAATAATAATAACCGAAATTTGCGATTACTTCCCAAAAGTATATATTTATTTTTATTTATTTTTTTTTTTGTTTTATATTTTTTTTTTATTTATTATTTTTATAGTTTTCTGATATATTTATAAATTTTTCCTTGTAATGTAAGTAACGGTGACAAGATGAAGGGTGTAATAATGAATACCGAATGAAAGAAAGAACTAAACCTCACTGATTTCGCTTGGCTTGGTGTTTTCTTCTTTTGTAAGCTTTTCTTACAGAAAACTCTTTATGCTTTAGCGGTCTTGTTTCTAGGCGGACGGACAGTTGATCGAGTCAAAAGTCTCGTTATTCCTGCTCTACATACAAGTCGCGTAACCTTATCGAGCCCTCTGTTTGATACAGCTTGTAGGGATTTATTATATCGGAATAAAGCACTTCTTGATGAAAACCTATGCTTTGTATTCTCGGTTGAAAACGTCGGACATGCCAACTCATTTCAATTTCCAGTAGAAAGAAAAACCGTAGGCTAAACACCAGTACTAAACGACGTTAAAAAAAAAAAATTGACACCCTGTGTCAGATCACACTGGCGCATAGGTTAGCCGTAGAATACGTCTGTCCTTGTGCAACAAAAATTATGAAGCGGTAGCCTAATAACAACAACCACATAGATGTTTTATTTTATTTTTATATGTGTTTGTTGTCATTTGGCTAATTTTTTCCTTTTTACTGCAATACTGGTTAGCATCTCTGATGAAATAGAAATATATATTTACATAATTTATTACATCAAAATTTGTGCATAATTAAATCTAAAATTGTATATTTGTTTTATGTTTGAAATGTGACTTTTGATATGACAGGTTTGTGAAAGGAAAAGTATGATATGTAATTCATTAATGATACACTTAAATTTCTAGCAAATACTAAATCTATATTGGTTAGAGCTAAGGTGGTTGCTGCATTTTTAATATACTTTAATTTGAATTTTTCTTCCATAAATTCTGCAAATGAACAATCATTTGTCATTTCTAAATTAAAATCACTTACGATGAGCATGTCCACCTCGGTGTCAACTGTGAAATTCTTGTCTATTAGTGCAGTGAGGTGAGAATATTTCATCAAAGCAGAAAAAAGCATATGTTGCTTGTTGTTTTGGGAAACATTTGGATGAAAGTACAAAGAGCCAAGAATAAATTTTTTTTGATTATTAATTTTAATTTCAGACAGACAAATTCGAATATTTAATTTTAAAACACAACTTACCTGAACTTCTATTCCGTGAATTTAAAATATTCACTCTGTTACGCAGCGAAGCTACGTTTCTTTTTACAGGCGGCATTGTTCAATATTCATTTAAATAAAATTAAATTAACTTAATTCACAGTAACTGTTCACAAGATGCGAAAATCAGGGCTGCCACCGTAAAGACGAATTATCGATAGTATAGCTCACAATAGTTTATATGATATTTTTGCACGGGCATATTTATTGTTTTGATGTGCAACACAAACAATAAAACATGATTTCGATAACTTGCACGCAAACATATTTTATTGTGTTATAATTGTTTGGGGCTGACGCTTAAGCTGAGCTTGTTCACCCCTGGCACGGAAGAATTTATGTATGAAAATTTAATTATGCCCGAATATCTTAATGAAATTTCCACATTTAGAAGCTATCAGTCAGGACCGCATGTATGTCAAACGAAAGTAAATCAAGTCTACTTTGTATTAAAACAAGTTTTAATCGATTCTCTGGCGGAATTTTTGAGCTATGTCCAATTGAAAACAAGTAGAAACGTTGCAGTCGGACGCACCCGACTGCGGTATACTCGATACCAGTAGTAAAACAGATTAAAAGAGAGCTGATTGCAACGGTGTGTGGATACGGCAGGGGTTTAGGCTGCCTCAAAGATTGTCCGGTGCAGATGGGGATGCAAAAAAACTATCTTCCTCCCAAATTTGGTGACTCTAGGTCAAAAATAGTAAAATTTGGTGGAAGGGGGGCTGGGGTTGGTAAGGGGGGGCGTGGCATCCAATCTTTTGCTGCAGATCTATTTATGATGTCAATTGCTATCCTCAAACAGAATTTGGTGACTCTAGCTCAAAGTTAGTAGAATATGGTAGAAGGGGAGCTGGGTGCTGGGGGCTGGTATGGGGGGAGGGGGGGGCGTGGCGTCCAAAGTTTTGCTGCAGAACAGTTTGTGATGTTTATTGCTATCCTCATACCAAATTTCGTGACTCTAGCTCAAAGTTAGTAGAATATGGTGGAAGGGGGCTGGTGGCGGTATGGGTGGGGTACCATCCAAAATTTTGGGTTTCTTCACTTTCAATCTTGGCACCAAATTTGGCAGCTCTAGCTCAAAAAATGTGGAAAATATAGGCGTTTTTGATTTCAAAATGCAGGGGGCTCGGAACGGGGGGCGTGGCTCCTAAAGTTGCATGCAGTTCTTTGCGGATTGTTATTAGCTATCTTCCTACCAAATTTGGTGACTCTAGCTCTAACGCTTTGGAAAATACACGCATTCCCGTTTTTAGTGAAGCATTGGGGCGGTTTGGGGCAGCTTGGGCAGTATGGATTGGCGTGGTATCCAAAGTTTTTATGAATTTTTTTGGGGGCTATAATCACCTATTTTGGCACAAAATTTGGTGGCTCTAACTCAAAAACTGTAAGAGATATAAGCATTTCTGTTTTTCAACTGCGGGGGGGCTGGGGGCGGAATGGGTGGGTGGGGCTCCAAAACTTTGATGCAGTTTTTGGGGGGTCGTAACCAGTTATCTATTTTGTGACTCTAGCTCAAACACTATGGAAGATACACGCACTACCGATTTTAGCGAAGCGTTGGGGTGGTTGAGGGCGGATAGGGCAGTATAGATGGGCGTGGCAACCAAAGTTTTTATGAATTGGGTTCGGGATCGTTAACACCTATCTTGGTACCAAATTTGGTGGGTCTAGCTCAAAAACTGTAGAAGATATGGGCATTTTTAGTGTTGAACTGCGGGGGGCTGGGGGCGGTATGGGTGGGCGTGGCTCCAAAATTTTTGATGCAGTTTTTTGGGGATTGCTAGTAGCTATTTTCTCCCCAAATTTGGTAGTTCTAGCTGTAAGGGCTTGCGAAATAGCTGGATCTATCGATTTTGCGTTATCGAGTTTATCGATTTGCCAGCCCCCTAGTTATCGTAGAACTCCAATCTTGACACTTTAATTTACTATGCCATAGATAAAGACATTTGCAAAGTTTGAAGTCTCTAACTTGAAGGGTGTGGAAAAAAGTTGCGAACATACGGACGGACAGACGGACAGACACCATGACGGACATTGCACAAACCCAATATACTCTTTACCTTCGGTATCGAGTATAAAAAAGTATTGATTTTTGCACTGATTTTTTGCCTTAAAAAGTTATATATTTGGCAAAATTATTAGAAATTTGAATGTGGGAATGTTTGTTTCCCTCATCTCAACTTAAATTCGAAAAACTCAGATTAATTGATTGATTATTGAGATTGCTAGAGCAATTTAAAGTCTTCAAAATGAAGCAAAATTTTGCATGTTTTTGGTCTCATTTTTTTAATAGAAAATGTAATCACTTCATATATATATATAGCTTAAAATAAAAGTCGAAGCCTTGGCTTTAAAATGAAATTAATTTGAGGAAAATCTATTCATTAGTTCATGAGCAATGAGCGATTTTGTGAAGCAACCATTTTACAACAACAACTTTTTTGGATAGCACACTCATACCGAAACGTAAGACGTATTCTACGTCAAAAATCATAAAAATGTTGAAGTGTTTTTGTGGTCAATCGAAAAAATTTGCTTTTGCCTGCCTAGCGGATGAAATCTCGGACTTCGCCAAAACTCATAATTCCAGCTTAAGCCTACAGTAGCTGCTGTAGCCGATAAACCTAGGTTTAAATACAATTTTATTCTTAGCAAAAATGGATCTGCCTTTCCCCAAATACCTTACTATATAGTGGTCGTTTACTTGGTCACGCCAAGAATCGTAATTCCTAACTATAAGTTTGTATCCAGCGAAATTTAGAGTCCTTGTTTTAAGGAAATGATATGATCTTGTGATTCCACAACAGATAGTCGGGCACAGATCACAATTATCCCCAATAGACTAAAGTAAAGAAAATATAATAGCAGACTAAAGTTCTCATTTTACGATTAAGGGAACCTTTCAATCCAGCTTAAAGTGTTTAATTGTTCCAGCCCTAAGTTTTGGGAAGACGAATTCTATGTAGGGCTGACTTTTCGGATTGCTCGGGCCCCACGTTTTGGGCGCCAATTTACTGTAACGGACAAGCTGCTTTGTTCTAAGCTTAGGGTTCGAATCTCGACACCTTACAGTTCGAAATCGTACTTATTTCCATTGTGCAACCAATCGGACTAGGACTCGCGACGTCGGCTAGCAAACACTCGGGAGGGGGGTTCGTTGATTAATCCGCACAACAAAACTTGCCTTCGTTGCAGATAAATAAACATAAAAAAAAAACTAATGAGTGTTAGAACTCACGAGCGATGTGTTAACAGCTGCTTGTACCTGTTTGGTTGCTTTATATTAGCATAAAAAAGAAAAGAATAGTTTATTGAATTTAGTTTCCCTGTTATTAGGGATAATAATTTTATATATTTATTAAATATTATTTTTTAATACGGACAATATTGGTCTATGATAGCTAAAGTAAGATACATAAACTTTCATTCAAATATTTCATTTAAATTTCGTGTAAAAACTGCGTCAATGTTTTTTCATGAGGCTTTTTATGCAGTGATCTGTGTAAATGCAACTCTGGTTTAAATTTATGGTCGATAAACATTAATCGTTGCCATCGATTGTTTTATTTGTTAACAAATGATAATTGATTGAGAGAGAAACAAGTAAATAAAATGGATTTAGCAAAAGAACTTTTGAGTGCGACAGGTATGGCGGTTGAGGCATTGGATTTTGGGCTCTTTCACCTTCAACGTTTCGCAAATTGAATGCAAACTGCTGGAGCGCTTTACCCTGTCCTTATAAATATCGCTCCGAACATTATATAAATGTTCGTGCTGCTCATATTGACTTAACAGCAGTTCAATCAACTCTCTTGTCCAAAACATTTTAATTAATAATTTTAAACCACAGTAATGAACAACGTATTTACTAATTGCGGCAATAGTTGCATGTGCGATATTTCGTATCGATAATTTTATTATTCACATCAAACACTGTGCAACTCTGTGTTTACATGTAATCGGAATAGGGCAAAGCAAAATGAGAAAATTGAATAATTGCTACCAATGTCATGAAGCATTGCTTGCAGCTGTTTCACCACTACCCCTTTTGCCAACAAACGAATGCAGCAGAAGCAAAAAGTTCATCGTGTAAAAGGGGTCTTATTGGAATATACCCGCTGCTTTCTATTATGGAAGGGCGGGATCGACTTACATATATGAACTTTGTGCAATTCTACAGCTTAACGTGAGAGCTTTAATATTATTTCTATTCTACATGTTTATTTATATTCCAGCAATAAGGTTTGGTATTCATATCCAATAAAAGAACTTGCATATAATTATGTAAGTGTTAGAGTGTTCATTGAATATTATTTAATATTGGTACAAAGGGTATTTTTGCATAGGTCATATATGTTTCGAACGCACTTTCATACAATATGTACACCAACAACTTTTTACTGTTCTTGCTGTCCGCTGACCCGCTGCCTCTCCTTTAATCAACGGGCCGCTGAACGCAAAGGGAAACTGAACAAAACAACAACGTGCTGGCTTGTTGTAGCTGAGACGCACTAACAAATTCAGTAAACTCCTATATAAATGAGATTCCATTTGGGTATGTTTAAAGTATAAAAAAATCGAAATGAACGCGGTGAAAGTGGTCGCAAATATGTTTACTTCAAATTGCACCCCGAACCTGCCGAATAACGTATTCTACGTTAAAAAAAGTTTCTGGATTTAAAAAAAACAGACATAAGTTGCTTAAAAGGCACAATCGTTTTCATTTCGAGTGCTCATTGTCACATGTTTTCAAAACGATCCGTTTGTACTCGGAATCGAAATGTAGGAATGCAAAACGCTCGGAATCGAAAAGTAGAACAGGCCTGATTGATTGCAAACAAATCTTCTTTCGACATTTTTGAAATTTATATTAATTTCACACACAATTTTAGCTGAATGTTAAAATTTCTAACCACACTTTGCTTTCTCGATCTAATTTTTGCATAGCCCATTGCCATTTTTTTTTAATAAAATCATGAACTTTTATGAGGTTATACTTCTTATGCCGGGCAGTAACCCAAAAAAATTTGACATAAATTAGCGTCCCAAAAATCCGCTATATCAGCTGTTAGCTTTTAAACTTTGCATAATTTGGCAGAAATTTTATATCGATAGCTGTATGAATTCATGCGGTGCATTAAATCAACAGCAATTACAAATTGCTATAATAAAAATAAAAATGAAATTTGAACTGCATTAAAATAAGAATTTAGTGCTTATGCAATAATGAGCATGTCTGGGAAAAGTATCGATACTAAAATAATACTCGAAGTTTAGCAAAATGTGCGACTCCTTATGAAATTGTTTTGGTTTTGCATAAAACTTACATAACAACAACAAACATTGACGTTAGTGATGGATAAGCTCATGGTTCTATAGGTACATCTCGAATACAATAATGATAATGTTCTTATTCGAGCTTGGCTAAAATTTTCAACATCTCCAAAAAATGGGCAGTATCTACGAAAAAAGTCAGCTGCAAATGCAATTAATCGGAAATTAAGCTCACTCGCAGTGCGAATTTGCGGACATCATGTTCGTCATTATATAAGAATGGCACAATATTTGCAAAACGAAAAAGCAACGAGTCACTTTTGATAAAATTTTCTACTAAAATAAAAACGGCATTGCCAACAACTAGTTTATCTTGCATTATCGCGCGTAACAATTCTTTTGCTAATATAAAGTAAATGCAATATATAACAATAAATTTTATCACTGCTCTAAGGGTTCTTTACAAACGGTATTACAAAGACTTTCTTCGAACAGATTGGAAACCATAAATATAACTCTTAAAAAACAAACGTTTGTCTTTCGTTGGTGACGGTTGTGTTCTTGAGTGCTCTCGGTAATTTATTATTTTCCTGTGTTGTTTACGGTGTATATTTCGAATCTCCGAAGTGAGAAAAGACTTCGGGTCCTTATCCACTTACTGTCCACACCTGTTCCGCCCACCAAATCCTTTCTGGTGCCTAGCATTAATCCCCCAGCGGGTATTTTTGCTAGCCCGCTTATGTTATTTAACTCGCCTGCTAGAAATCTAAACTCTAACAGTCACTCTAACAACTTAACTCCCGATCTTTTAGTTTCAACAGCCTGTGTGCCAAACTAATTCTACTTTAGGTACAGCAGGGGTCCACAAGCCTCTTGTTGTTGTGCCGGTAAATAAGTTCATATTCGATTCTAGGCCTGCCTCCGATACTTCATTGGAGGATGTAAATGCCTACGTTAAAAGTAAAATTGATTCCCCTCGTATTACTGTGGAAAAGTTTAAATTTAAACACGCCCAAAGCATATCTTCTTTCAAGTTGGGTGTTCCGCTCGAATTTTTCACAACAATTTGTTCTGAAAAGTTTTGGCAGCCGCAGCTCGTCGTGAAGGAGTATGTCAATAGGCGCAACAGTAACAATACTGGTGGAATAAGGATTAGCGGTGCACCGCCTGTTAGCCACCCTGTTGCCTCCACCTCCTCGGCAAAAAACTTTCAGAAGTAGTTAGCTTGGCCTACCATAATGTAAGAGGCCTTAACACTAAACTTGCTCTATTGTAAGTTAATAGCTTATCCTTTGTTTCACAAATTGTTGCACTGACAGAAACCTGTTTAAAACCTGATATATCTGATTACTCTGTATTTCCTAATAATTATAACTTGTACAGATGCGATCGCACATCCCGTAAGGGGGGTGGTGTTCTCATCGCAGTTGATGCTTGCATTTCTTCTGAGCAGATTCATTGTGATAGTATTCCAGACATAGAGTTTCTATGTGTTAAAATATTGTTTAGTGGTCGTTCATTGTATATAACTTGTTCATATATTCCTCCCCATTCTGATGTATACCCTGCAACTTGTTGCGTCGTTGTTGACGGGTATTGATCACCATATAGTGGTTGGTGATTTTAATATGCCACATGTTGTATGGTCTGTGAGTGACACATCTTCGGCGCCGTTACCAGCCACTTCTGATGATTTTATCGATTGCCTTCAGAAGTTAGGCCTATCGCAAGTTAACAGGGTGCACAATTGTAGTGGTAGAATGTTAGACTTGATATTTGTTTGGGACTCAGATTGCAGTAATTTTAGCAGAGTACCCCCGCTAGTGTTCCCTGAAGAAACCTACCATCCAACCTTGGAACTATCCTTAGAAATTCTTAGCCTTAGTCCAGTATCTAAAAATTCTATAAAAACCCTTTGCTTTCGTAAAACTAACTTTGCTAAATTAAATGATCTTCTTCTGCATACTGATTGGTCTCACCTTTATTCTTGTTGTGATAGAGAAACTGCCATTTCTATATTTTATAAGACCTTGAATTCACATTTGGATATCTGTGTTCCCCTCACTTGCCCTTCAAGTGAAAATAAAACACCTTGGTTTTCGAGGGAACTATCAAAATTGAAAAACGTGAAGACAAGAGCTTATAAAAGGTTTAAAAAGTCCGGAACTACTGTAGATTTGTCTTCGTATATAGTGGCAAGGTCTAATTTTATTTCTGTTAACGCTTCTTGTTATAATAATTATCTTAATCGTTGTAGATTAAACTTTTCACGTGATCCCAAACAGTTTTATAAATTTGTCAACTCTAAACGTCAATGTTCAAGCTTGACATCCTCAGTTTACCTCTATAGTACGAAAGCAAGTTCTGAGTATTTTCAATCAGTATGCTCAACAAGTTTATATAGTTGCATTAATTCCTATACTTTTCAAGTTAAACGTCCAATTGCATATATGTCCCAGTTATTACTGAGTGTACGCTCCTAAGTGACCTTAACTCTATCAAACCAGGCTTCTTGCCTGGTCCAGATGGAGTGCTCGGTTGTATACTTAGATACTGTGCGGATTCACTTTGTAAACCCTTACATAAATTATTTAACTTTTCTATTGACTCAGCTGTGTTTCCTGGTATATGGAAGGAATCATTTATTATTGCATTCCCTAAAAATTCTTCTAAATCTAACGTTAAAAACTACAGGGGTATATCCAAGTTGAATGCCATTCCGAAAGTCTTTGAACAAATTATTTACTCTCAATTGCGGCACATATGTAGTTCAATTTTATCCCCTTATCAACATGGTTTTGTTATCACTAACTCGCGTGTATTTATGTTTGCTCATGATGTGAAGCTTTGTTTTACCTACAGCGATACTTCTCTGTGTAACTCACTTCAGTCGGATTTGGGTGCGTTGTCGTCCTGGTGCCGTTATAACTTACTCTACTTAAATTATTCGAAATGTAAAGTCATGTCTTTTTGTAAAAGTACCCCTTTACTGCTCACTACTTGCTAGATGCTTCACCACTTGACTGTGTCCTTGAGTTTAAAGATTTAGGTATTATTATTGATTGTAAATTAAAGTTTGACTCGCATATACTGTCAATGGTCAATAAGACCATTAATGTCATTGGCTTCATCAAGCGGTGGTCGAAAGAGTTTAATGATCCTTACACTACTAAAACGCTTTATACATCCGTAGTGCGTCCCATTCTGGAGTATGGATCTTGTGTGTGGTCCCCGCAATATGGGATTCACCAGGATAGAATTCAGTCTGTGCAGAAGAAATTTCTTTTATTTGCCCTTAGAGACTGCACAAAGAGTAAATACCCCTTGAACCAATATTCAATAATTGTCAATAAAAACTCTAATATTTGATTTTAATATATATATTGTTTATGCTAGAATATAAACAATAAACAATGCTAGAATATAAACAAACATGTAAAATTGAAATTATATTAAAGAATCTCAAGTTTTGCTATTCAATTGCACAAAGTTCATATTAAGTTATACTACCCTTCAAACTTGGACACATCGTTAGCATGACTTTGTATTTTACAGTTATTCTCTGCCGCTACACCAATACAATCATACTCAGATGAATATGTATATGAAATTTTGCAGTCGGTCCACGAGTGCAAGCTAAATTTGTTCGTAGTTCGAGCCCGTTACAGTTCGGCACGCAGAATTTGCCCTTTTAGCAGAGCTGCACGCTGCATTGTTTGCATGTATTATCAAATGGAAGAAACGTGTACCCGTGGCTATAGATGTTAACACATCAACAATGAGTCCTGTGCTCTTATATGTCAGAATTTAAATTTAAAAGAAAAAGTACCTATCGGAGTTAAAGAAGTTACAAAAAAGGGTTTTCATTAATACCACATGTTTACGCTACTAGTTGTGTTGGTAGCGTTGGCTCTGTACCCACCCTGCCTATGATTCTCCTTAGCCTAAAATTTATAGGAAAATCCCAAATTTTGTTACGACATCCCGTACACCGGTCACATTACATCCAAGGAAAAATAATTAATTTAGAATTTCATAGCTTCACAAATTTTATTCATAATAAAAATAAACGCGAGGTTTTTATATAAGTTGTATTGGATTTCATATTAATGCTTCGTTGCAAAACAGAAAGTTATTTTTCATTATCTTAACTTGGTAGGTATTTCTGCTTAACAAAAATAAGATTCATCCTTAATGGAATAACAGATATTCGATTCTAAACACAATTCCATTCAGTTATTATTCAGGTGTAATTTTTTCTCAGTATGGCATATATATAGTTACTAATATTACTGATAATTGTGTTAGCTTCACAATTTAATCACAAAATTTTAACGTTGTATTTATATGGGATAATAAAATTTATCGCGATTTGGAATGAACAAATTTTGAATTTAGTTAAATAAAAGTTAAGCTTTAAGTATAAAAGTTTTAATATATATAGACCTACTTGTATATCATTAAGGTTAGTGCATTCCTAAAGACCAAATATTTCGTGAACTTAATAATAGGTCTCGTACCAAACTACCAAAGGTAGATTACAGTAAGCGCATAAGCACAATCAAAACAAACGCAGCGTTAATAAATGCTAACGGAATATGTTAGGCTAATCACTCAAAGCAAAGTAATTAGTAAGTAAGAGTAATTACTCTTTTCTTTTTTCTCGTTTTTTTTATTTATTTATTTATTTATTTAATGTCAGCTATGGGCAGCTGACAAATCAAAATTAACTAAATTATAATATTAAAATAATATAATATAAAATAAGTAATTATAATATCTGAAATACAGTTCAAAATTAAGATACAAAATTTAAAAAGTTAACGTTAAAGCTCTGGGAAATTCCAAATAAATATAACTGGTCCAACATTTGTTGCGTGGATTGGGAAAAACCCAGAAAAACCCAATCAGACCAGTGGAAGATTATTGATTAGTGGTTATGATTAGATAAGGCAGAAAGGATAGATCGTTTTAGTACTGGAATTGAGGTCTCCAAAGAGTTACGGGAATAAAGCCGGTTAAAGTCTGAACAAATAACACGAAATGGTTCATGAATTAAATAGTTGCTCGAGCACCGATCGAGGCTAAGTGGTGTGAAGTAACGGGTGGATCTAATTGGTTCTAATTGTTCTTTGTTTCTTTTAACGCACAAATATTTTATTTATTTTTGGTTACGCTGCCATGCATTGTTTCACTTTATCACCAAACACAGAAATATGTACATTATTAAATAATCGTTTTACCAAACTCACCCATCTGATGCTGCTCCGAAGGCCTTCGTAGTGCGATGATGATGTGGATACTAATTATAATGTTATCCGGTAATAATTTTATGTTTGGGCGTTATCATTATAGAAACGCTCTTATATTGTTATTTGGATTGTAGCAAAAAATTAAATTATCATTTCCCTTATTTTTGGGGCGGGATTAAAACTTTTGTAGGGTAGCATATGGTCATACATATATTTTTGCACTCGTTCTAAATGCTTATATAAATTTAAAAAAAAAAAACACTATATGCCAAATATTACGCTTAAGCGCATTCAAGAAAATATATTAGATTTCACGAATTTTGTTTTTTTCTGCTTTTACGCTGTTCTCTGGTAGTGTAGGTATGTGTACGCATCAATAGTTTTATTACTTTTCGCTATGCTCGCACAATGTTTCTAATCCAATGTTATTTTGTTTTATTAATTTTTTTATAGGCGACTGCGCCTTTCTTTTAGCACTTTCACATTATATATTCGCCGACTCGTGAGGTTTTTGGGCCAGCTGGATCTCGTTCAATAAAACTTCTGCTGCCCTTGAACCCGTGTTGATCACAACTAAACCGTTTCTGCGCTTCGCTGTGCTTCCGCAAGCTCCCAAAAAGAACCGCGAGAAGATAGAAAGCACACGAAGCGAGGATCATATATATGTGCCCTTTAATAAAACCAAAGAAATAGAAACTGATAAGTGTCATGCAGATGAACACTTTATGGGGTATATGTATATTTACCTTATTTGGTTGGGATATTCTTTTAGAATGCAATCCACTGGACCAAAGTACTTTTTTTTTTGTTTTTTTTAACAACCAGATGCTGTAAGAGTAATTGCAAATTTTCTAGTGAGTACAGCCATGTGTATCAAGTTACACTATTAGCTTTATACTCACGCAATAATTGCAATATACGTTGCAAAAGTAACCAACATGCATTTATGCCTTAACAGCAAGGCTGTAATTGCGCTGATGCCCAATTTTAAGGCTGATTATATTTGTTTTTCCAACACGTTGTGTGTATATAGATCAAAAGTACGCACGTCTAACTCCTTTGGTGGATCGATTGAAAAGAATCTACTCAGGAAGTTAGAAAACCTATTGGGGTCTCTCTTCTTACGGCTCCGGTTATTTGACATTAGCTTATGTTATTTCAGCTAATAAAGGTTACCTAAGGCTTAGCCTAAGCAGACACTCAAAAGCATAATCACATAAGCTAGGTTTGAAACTTGACGAAATTAGTAGTTAAGGTAGTTCCTCACAAGCTCCAGTTGACGAGTCCAAATTAACAATACCACATTCTCTTTTTCTTACTTGTTTCGGTAAGGAGTTTCTCATATAAACCCCTCTGAAATGTGGGATATGCTTGCGCGCAAAGTTTATAATATCAATGTTCGAAAGTGGTTTGTTGGGCAGCTCATTCATAAAAAATTAATTTTTTTATTTGATGTTATACCAAAACCTTTTTGATACGGTTTTAAGTAGAGTCCGTTACCTAAGGCAATAGCTTCAATTTTTCTGTTATGCCGTTTATTCACTTCTAACTCTTTTTTGGCATTCTTAGCACTATTAATGCTTTTAGCAAAAGCTGCTCCTCCAGATGCAATTCCACCTAATGCAATGAGTGCTGTTAAAATTGGTACAAGTGGTAAAAAACCTAAAATTTTAGGAATGTTGATTACACGAGGAATAAACACTGTATTTTTCTTATTTCCAATGGTTTTAGATATAGCTTTTCGTGCTACTTTAATCGCAGATTGAATGTCAAATGGTTTTTCTTTCTTTAACACTTTGGTTGCGACTCGAACGATATTCATAAATGTTTTTTTTTTTTACATGCTTTTCGTTTCTTTTGCTTTTGTGAGAGAGCCATTCCAAACTTTTTCTTTGCTTTCATTGCGTTGGTTACGAAGTATGCAGAGGATTTTTCTCCGAGAGTACTATCGGAGGCTCTAACACGCTCCCACGCTCTTTCTGCTAGAATTGAGTCGGCTTTATGACGATTTTCCAGATCTTTATGCTTATGTGTTCTCTACAAGCGGCATCCAGGGGATTTATTCCTTTGTCACCACGTTCTAAACGAGCTTTAAGCTTTGTACCAGGATCACAAAACTGATAGCCCGGAATGTGTAGCTCAACTGGTAAGGAGTTTATTATTTTATTAACAATACCTCTACCTAGGTAGAGTGGTGGTTTGTTACTAGCTCTTTTATAAAAGCGCAGCACCATTTTATTTGTTGTTTATTCTTCCATGAGATTTTAGTAAGTAACGGTCTATTCAAATAAGTATCATTAATATGCGTTTAATAAAACAAAAAACTGATATTGAAATAAAAAATATCGATTACAAAAATGGTGATATGAAACAACTTAGACACAGTAGCTTGTTACGCAACTCAATAAGAGCTCTCATTGTCGGACCTTCTAATTGCGGAAAAACCAATGTAATGATTAGTTTGATTGAAAGCCCAAACGGATTAAAGTTTGAGAATATTTACTTATATTCAAAGTCGTTATATCAGCTTAAATATGAGTACTTAAAAACACTTATAAGACCAATAAAAGGAATGGAGTATTTCACATTTTCTGAAAATGAAAATGTTGTAGCACCTAACGATGCCAAAAAGAACTCTATAATGATTTTCGATGACGTAGCATGTGAAAAACAGGATAACATTCAGGCATATTTCTGTATGGGCAGACATAAAAATATAGATGCGTTCTATTTGTGTCAAACGTATACACGCATCCCAAAACATCTTGTGCGTGACAATGCAAACCTAATTATTATGTTTAGACAGGATGAAGTTAATATGAAACATGTGTACCAGGACCATGTGGGCGTAGACATGACACTGGAGTCATTTAGGAAAATTTGTCAATTTTTTTGGAGAGAAATATATGGATTTTTATTAATAAGTAAAGATGATCCGCTAGAAAATGGACGATATAGAGGCGGGTTCGCTGATTTTATTCAAATTTAAAATAAAATAAAATAAAATAAAAGAAACTAGAATTATTAATTCACTTAACAATAATCTTTCGGAATGACAACAACACTAACATTGACGGGTAACAACTCGATTTTAATGGCAAATTATCATCCGCCCATAGAGTTAAATGGAAGTTATGAGTGTGCACTAATTGATTTCCATATGTACAACTCGATTCCAAATGTGGATCATGATAATAATTTATTTCATATCGGAGAGCATATTTTCGAGATACATATGGGATCATATGAGCTTAGTGACATAAGTGAAATTATTAGCGAGAAAATGAAAGAAAAAGAGCCAAATGAATTAAAGTATCCTCTAATTGAGAGCAATAATAATACCCCGCAAGTAGTGAATTCATCTAAAGAAAATCCAATATATTTTAATAAAGAGCGTTCTATTGGTCAACTATTTGGATTTAATAAAAAAGAACTAAAGCCAAATGCAGCGCATATATCAGATCAACCTGTTGACATTTTAAAAGTAAATACAATTCGTTTAGAAAGTAACATTGTTTGCGGTTCATATGTAAATGAGGTATCAAGTCATGCTCTCCATGAGTTTGCACTCAACGTTCCTCCAGGCTATAAATTAAGTGAGAAACCAAATAATCTTATTTATTTACCAGTTAACACGAGAGAGACACAGTTGTTAATGATACGGATCGTTGATCAGAACGGAAACTTAGTAAATTTAAGAAAAGAGAGTGTAACACTTCGCTTAAATTTGAGGCAACGAGAATGATTATTTATAATAATAAAAACGTTAGCTATCCGCCACCAGCTAACACTTTGAGTTATACTACAGAAGGCGACAGGTCGACGAAAAAACTACTAACACTCGAGAACAAACTATTTTTAAAATCTTTGGGTCTAAAATTAAGAAAATAATGAGTAGTGTATTGAACGTTCGAGAGAAAGCATATTCAGATGAGAGTGTAATTAAAAAGAGTACCATAGTTATTCTCCCTATCTACAAGCATTTAAAAGCAACGATGAAGTTAGAATTACTATTCAGAATCAGGACTTATATGTTTTACCTTGTGAGAGTTTTATTAATGTTGAGGGCACAATTTGTTTGGCGGATAACACGGTTGCTGTAAACGGGAAACTTAAAAACAATTGTATAAGTTATTTATTTGACGAGGTTCGATATGAGTTAAATGTAATTGAAATTGATCGTACTCGATTTGTTGGTATTTCAACAACCTTAAAAAACTATGCTACCTTTTTATTATTATATTGGGGATGACTACACTGCGACCAAGCTGATCTATTGTGCCCCCTTCTTGGCTTATAGCTCTTCCGTCAAGCCCAAGTGTTGTACAAAAGCAAGTACCTTTGTTGGGTCGATGGTTTCTAAATCGCTGAATTCCACAATATGTTTTCCTAGAAAACTACTTCTTTTCCTCACTAAGGCTACGCATTCTGCTATGATGTGCAAGGAGGATTCTCCTTCCATTTCACAGAATCTGCAAGTTTCGCTGCTGACTATACCTAGCTTTGCTAGGTGACTTCTTAGTCTACAGTGTCCTGTCAAAAGACCGGTGAGTAACCTGAGTCTATTTTTGCCCATCGATATTACTTGCTTAAAACGTTTGAGGTTATAGCCACCCAAGAGAAGTTTTGCTTGTCTGAGTCCTGGTGTCCTTGCCCAGCTCGTTCTTCGCAAAAATCTCTCTTTGTTCCTAAGCTCTTGCCGTATTGTGCTTCTTCCTATACCACAATACGGCTCAGGTCCTATGAGGGGTGTCGCTGCGCCCCATTCTTGCTTGCTTGTCTGCCTCTTCGTTCCCCGCTATGTTGACATGTCCCGGGACCCATCTTAGGGCAAGCCTATTTTGTGATCCCAGAGTGTCTAGCTTGGTTCGTACCTCATGAACTATCTTTGACCTAATTTCGGTCTTACTAAGTGCCATTATTGCTGCTTGGCTATCGGATAAGATGGCAATGTCTCTATTTCGATAGTTACGCTTTAAGTTAACGTCCACACACCTCCCTATTGCACATACCTCAGCTTGGAATATGCTGGTGTTCATACCTAGGGGCTCGTGGTAAGTTAGCCGAGGGCCCACCACACCAAGACCGGAGCCTTGATGCGTTAGGGATCCATCGGTGTACCATTTTATGGTGTGCTACCTTAAATAAAACGGAAAATCATATGTTAGAGAATTCTGGCTGGTTCAATGGAAATGATAGACAGCTGACAAACGGATATTTTAATTTTTCTATCCCTCTTAAATACTTACTTGGATTTGCTGAAGATTATAACAAGGTTTTACCAAATTGCAAACATGAATTAATAATACTGATGACTAAAAATATGGAAGATGTATATTATAGTAAAATTGCAACTAAGGAGTATAAATTAAATATTTCTAACATTACATGGAAAATACCACATGTTACTCTAAGTGATGAGAAATTGCAAATGTATAGTCTAACGAAAAGTGGAGGCTCACTACCACTTGCATTCCGCAGTTGGGATTGTTATCTGAATCCAACACTATCAGAAGGTACCCAACATGTTTGGAATGTTAAGCTGGCAGCTAATAGAGAACGCCCTCGATTTGCAATAATAGCTTTTGTAGTGGATAATAAACTAACACATAATAATTTGAGGAACTTAAAAGTGTATCTAAACTCAGAGAACTTTCCGTACGATGACATGAATATAAATTTTAAGCGAGAACGATATGCAAGTTTGTATGACATGTATACAGGACTTCAAGCTAGCTACTATAGAAGGAATCTGAACCATTACTAACACCCATAGAGTTTAAAGAGAAAGCACCGATGGTTGTTGTGGACTTGTCACATCAGAATGAAACAGTTAAAACGGGGCCAATCGATGTGAGAGTTTCGATCGATCTAGAAAGTGTTAGTGTTAAAAATACTAAGGTATATTGTCTGCTTATGCATGATCGATTAGCAGAGTTTTCGCCTTTAACTGGATTAGTTCAATGCATCGTTTAAACCAATTTAATTCAATCACATTTATAAATTAAAATACTATGTATACCCTCTAATAAACAAAATAAATAAAATCATGATGAAATTTATAAGAAAAATTATTTTTTATTTTATTCAAGTATACTAGTATAAACTATTTCATTTTCAGACACCTCAAACTGATTGTTTTCTAAGATTATAAATAAAGCGCACATTGATTTAATATTTTCTTATGTACTCTGCAATTTGTAAAGAAATTTGGAAATCTCGCTAAACTCTTTTCAAGATATAAATCTATTATTTTGGTGTGTACAAATTTACTTAAGAACTCTTTTTTATCTCTTCCTCTTACTATAACAGTTGTGTATCTATTTAATGGCTTTAGAATATCACCAAGACTTAGATAAGAGATATCACCTTCAGACCAATCTAGTCCGTCAACATACTGTTTGGTTATTTTAAAGGTTTTTCTAGTTATTTCATCCAACTCCCTTATATGGTAGGGTGGTTTAAAGTGGAAAAAATTGGGTATGACGGACCCAGCTTGCATAAATGCCAACTTTTTGATAAACATCTGCCGTTCGTTTCCAAAAACATATTGAAAGTCAACTAGAATACAAGAGTTTCTGTCTAGAATGACCATTTTGCTTCTAATGTTAATAATGTACTGAGAAGCCAAGCGAAAATTAATACCTTAAATAACATGGATGACCTAATTTAATGGTTAGTTTGAAAGAACAGTTAAGACAGGATGGATACGCTTCACTTGAAAAAAAAAACAAAAATTAAGGAAATATCAAGATCATGAAATAGTTTTTGGATTTGAGTATTTTGTTAGTCTAGAGCTTAAACTAAAATGTGGGTTTTCTACGAGTATAGAGTTTACACCTATTGTTTGGATGCAGCAACATAAACATAACTTCATTGGATTGCGAAAAGAGGAATGGATTCAACTATTAACGTATAAGGAGTACATCCAAATGAAACTTGAGCACTTTGACTTCTTGATGCCAGATACAATAATTGAACATCCAATGCTTGATACTGTTAAGTGCTATTTAAAAATTCGAAAAGCGGATAAGCAACGAATACTTATACTCAATCAGTATGGTAATAGAATTGAATTTGATAGCGATTCATGGCGATCGTTTATAAGATTAGGAATTTTTCTAACAACATTTTTGGGCTGGAACACGTTGTTGAAAAATCAAATATGGAATATATATTATAATTACATTATTCCAAAGTGTTCAGAGATGCGTAAATGTAGTATACAACTTGCAGATTTAGATGCAACTTATGATGAGTCGGAAATTGATCTTACTCGTCTATTGTTTGAAATTTCAAAAAAGATGGGTAAAGAAATAAAAAGAGATGTCAATACTTTAAGAACACAATTTTATCAGAATGTGAAACTTGATAAGAATAAAATAATCATTTAAGTAAGTCTTAAGTAAACGCTTGCCTAGTATACTTCAAAATGGAGCTAACTTCTAACTTTGGGCTTAAAACAATTGTTAAGAAAATCGATGAATTTTCAAAAGAGTTCGATGAAATGATTTTTTCCGAACATGAACTGTTAGAAGAATATCGAGAATTTTTCTTGAAGTACGAAAACTGTCATCTGATTAAATATAAATATGGCGAATACCTTTCAGCATGCAGTTGGTCATCCGACCTAGCTACAGAGGGAGTTGATACATGTGGTTGTTTTTACTACAGTATGCGTCTTACAAAACTAGAACGTTTAATTGCGAAATACAGAAACATGAATAAAAGATTAAACAAAAAACATTTGAGTCAGTAAAAGACACAATGTATGAATAATAGGTTAAAATAAAACATGAAATATTTTAACTATACAATAAGCACTTTTATGTATCTTAGTAAAAAAAAAAAAAAATAATAATATTTATAAATAAAATAAATTTTATATTACAACTTTAACCAAAACTATCTCTTTTATTGATTTTGAGGTCAATACAGGATATAAGATTTTCCTAACAATTGACTAATAATTAAAACAGATATAAATAGACAAAGGTTAGAAGCGTACGCAATAAAAAAGCTGTGTACATGTAAGAAGAGATGTCGCTAAAAATTCAAATGTTGTGCCTACAAGATTGGTTGAGAGTATTCATCTTATGGATAAAGGGGACCAATCAATTAGCACTCCCACCTGCTATTAATTGACGATCGTGTACAGAATAACATGATTGGACCTGTCTTATTATACTTACATACGGAGGATCACTATCCCCCTCTAAAACTTTCCCCCTCTAACACTTTCTCTCTTTAACACTTTCTCCCTCTAACACTTTCCCCCTCAAACACTTTCAAATCTTTGTCTACAAGTATCAATACTCTTGATAAGAATCTATGTATTGACATTGCTGCTGCTGCTGCGAAAGAAAATTCTCATACTTTGCTCACTGACCCTTACGATCATGAAATTCGTTGTTTATGGCTTGCTTGCGGGTGTGCAAAACAACGCACATCAAACAGGCACTCACTAGACTCTATCCTTGTATTCTTTGTTCACTGATTCCTACTATCATAAAAATTCGTTTTTTATTGCATGCAGGTGTGCTTTGTAAAGCATATTAAACAGGCACACAATTGTTTCTAACAATTCTTAGTAAAATAGCCAAAACAGATCCTTTGAGCCAGTCTCAATTGTGATCTCGAGGTAAACGGTCGTCTTTATCGCCAGCCCACAAAACTTACACAAACAGATTTATCTTATCTCTATTCACAATCTTAATCCACTTGCTTGCTTAAACGTTCGGTACGTGTGTTGACAAATAAAAAAGAAACGAGCCGATAAATAACTGTTAAGCCAACACGATGGTCGAGCGGGGCCCCCCCGATCGACATAAGACCACATGGGCAAATATGCTATCCCAAAAACAATCTTCTCTTGCAACTGATTCAAAGTACATTATCATCTCAAGAGATAATGAAGTGGAAAAACAATTGAAACTATCCCTGTTTGCAATCAAAAAAGTTATTGACTTCACTTGCGGAGGCGAAGTTTTCTTCTGCCGCACACTTAAAAGTGGCGACCTCTTAGTTAAAACTGAAAACTCCCAACAAACCGCAAAACTACTCAAGATGACCAGCTTTACCAACGACATTCCAGTCAAAGTCTCTGAACACCGCACCCTTAAATCTTGCAAAGGAGTCATATACTCTAATAGTCTTCGAGGTATCAATGAAGACATAATACAATCTGAACTCAAAGCTCAAAACGTCTCCTGTGTTAAAAAAATAATGCGCAATATGGATGGAAAGCTGGCAGAAACCGGACTTCACATTCTTACATTTTCATCAATTGTTCTCCCGGACAACATCATGATCGGGTACGAGAGAGCGTCAATTCGACCATACATACCTACCCCTCTTCGCAGTAATAACTGTCATTGCTTTGTAAACACATATAAAATATGTAAAAATGATAAGACCTGTCCCAAATGTGGGGACAAACATCATGTAAACGAAGACATAAAAGAAAGCTGTAAAAACGACACCTGCTGCATCAACTGCAAATTTAGTAATCTTACCTACAACACACATAGCTCAACTGATAAAAAGTGCCCTATATATATTAAACAGCAAGAAATAATTGCGATTAAAACAAACTTACAAATAGACAATACGGCAGCATACGAAATATATAGACAAAATCACTCAACTGACCGCCCAACATTCTCCGACACTGTTAAAACTTCACAGATAAAAGAAACACCTCCTGCTTCTAGCATTACACGAACGTCTAACGCTACCGATTATAGCGACCTGATTGATCTTGTCTCCATAACCCCTAGCACATCTACAACAACAACAAAATCAAGCACCAAAAGATTAAAAGTCCAAGTGCTTCCTCGGACAACCCCCAAAAAACACTTAAAATATTAAAATCTCAACAGAAATTCGAAAAAAAGTTAAAGCAACTCTCTGATGACAACTCATTAGACAGTTTCGATAACATGGAGTGCCTATAAGCCTCCATACCAAAGCTAAGTTCCCGGCTGGCCGACTGGGGAGCTGGTCTTTAACATCATGTTATATGACCGGCCTCCCGTCGGTCAACCGGGAAAATTTCATTTAACACACACTCCCAATCACTGTAAAAACATCACACTATAGACATTAAAAATAAAAGTCATCACAATCTTTCCATTCATTATATTCACCATTTTCACAACTTAAAAGAATCCAAACTTTCCTTAATAACTCAATTAGAACAGCTTTAGGTGCATTCCGTTCTTCACCCATTAATATCCTCTTAATGGAATCTAATATGAACACAGTGATAGAACGCAGCAATTTTCTTCAGGCTAAGTTGATCAAAAATATAAATTCATCAAAAGATTCTCCACTTAATATTATAATTAAGAAATTAAATAATAATAAACACCATAATAAAAATAAATTAATATCTGCCATTAACAGAGGAGTTCAACTATGTAATTCCTTGAGTATAAAACACCACCAAACTCCTTCAATTACACATAAACAACCTTATTGGAAATTCAATAAAAACGCAGTAAACATAGAACTTTCTTATCTAACAGCCAAGAACACAAACGACCTTGTATTTAAACAACTTTTTCTTAATATTAAAACCAACTTACCTAACCACATATTCATTTTCACTGACGGATCTAAAACTCAGTATTCAACCACTTACTCTATCACCACTGAAGATCATCTCATAAAAATGGGTTTAATACCAGACTACTCCTCAATATTCTCCGCTGAGATCATTGCAATTTATGAAGCGATCAAAATTTTTAAACAAAAACCTGGCAAATACGTCATATGCTCCGACTCTTTATCTTCACTCCTCGCCATACGCAACACAGAAAACTTTTCCTTCTACCCGGAGTCGATAAGAACGGATATCATGTCATGCTATCCAAAACTTTCACTACTTTGGGTTCCTAGACATCAAAATATTAAGGGAAATGAATTAGCCGACCAACATGCCAAAACAGCACATAACTTTCCTCTAATCTTCACTCATAATTTTAACATTACTGACATTAATAAAACCATCAAAATTAACTTACTTAGCAACAAACTTAATCGAACAAACCTAACTTCAAAATGGTACCAACATCTGAACGATAACACTTCAAACATCTCTTAATATTTACGAAATATCGATCACACAATAGTTCCAAGAACCAGACAAATCAAGTATATTAGACTAAGACTCGGACATACCCAAACAACTCATGAACACTACCTTAACAAAAATGTTAACAACTCTTGTAAATATTGCGATAACAACGCAACAATAACTTTAAATCATATAATTTATTGACTGTAAATCTCCCACCCTAATTAACCTACGCCAAAAATTCTTCAGAAACGTATCCCCATTTACTTTACTTTCTACACCAACCAACACCAATATTTTAAGCATCACTAACTTCTTCAAAGAAGCCAAAATAAATGTGTAAGAAATTATTATTATTAAGAAATTAAAGTTAAAACAAAATGTATATATCTATTATTAAGTACCATATCTACTCACATCGCATTTGTAGCATAAACAACAATAATTCTACCCATTATCACAATGTACATAGCCAAAGGCCTTAGCAGCCAGTGCTATTAAATAACTAATATTAGGCTATAAATTTATTTGTAGCCTATATAAATATAAAAAATAAAAAATAAAAAAAAAAAAAAAAAAAAGATCCTTTGAGCACCGATTCTCACAAATCCTGGTGTGCTTGTTGCTGCTATTGTTAATAACAATGCGAGATAGGAATGTTTTCTCCTTTGACTATGATGTACTAACTCTCCTTTGACTTTGATACACTTACAGGTGTCCATCTGAACGCTGTAAGATTTTGATCTGACAAAATTATCAATCCTTTGTTCTCAACCCTCCTTTGACTTTGATACACTTGCCGGTTCTACACCAATCAACCCCTCCTTTGACTTTGATGCACTCACAGATGACCACGCTTGATCTGATAAAATTCTCAATCCTTTGTTCTCCACCCCTGGTATTTTTTAAAAGGGTCAAAAAATCAGCGGGGGGTAATAAAAGGTTCAAAAAAAAATCAGCGGGGGGTAATTAACCTGTCAAAATAAATGGGGGGTTTGATTGGTGTAGTACCGCCAGTTTCCTACTTCTACACAAACTCCTTGCGCTTTTTGATGGGCTCGGCTCTAAACTTCTGGCATCTCGTAAATTCATGGCTATCCAGCTGGCAATAACGGCATCTTTTGCTGCTCGTTTTCTTGGCTTCTGTTTGAATGGGCTGTTTTTGTACTGAGTCTATTGAGTTATATAATTTCTCAATGAACTCCAGCACATCGGACAAAGACTTATTTCCCTAGCCTTTTTTACGTGTTGTTCGTAAGGTTTTAGGACTTCAGTGGAAAATCGTCGCAGAAGAATTTGAGCAAACAAAACATTAGCATCATTAGAAACTTGACCTTTTTCTTTAATGATGTAGATGCACTCAGTAGCTCTGTCCAAAAACTTGCGGATACTGCCTTCATCATTGTTATTTAGCAGTTCCAAGTCTAGCAGCTGGTTTACGCAGGTAGCAAATATTTTGCGCGTATTTTCGTAGCGCTTGCATATAAGCTCCCAAGCTGCATTGTAGCTAGCTGCCGATCCTACTAATAAATAAATTTAAATTTTTAAATTTTTGCTTCTCCTTTGAGGCAAGATTTCAGGTAGTTCAGCTTTTTTGTATCGCTGATATCCTTCCTGTTATGAATCACCTCGGAGAACAGCTCGAAGAATGTTGGCCACTCTTTGGGATTTCCATTGAAATGAGGAAGATCCACTTTGGGAAGCTCTAGAACTTCTTCTTTAATTTGGTGCATGTTACTTATTCTTTTGTTTAATTTTTTTAAAAGAACGTCTACGCTTCACTCTTAATCATCGATCTCGTCAACGTCAAATGCAAATTTTTCATATTGCTCCTCTAGTTGGGTAAGCGTTGACTGAAGTTTGTTCAACAGGAAGTTAAGTTTGTTTTTTAAATCACTTATATCTTCCTGGTTGCTGAATTCTAGGGAGGCGTTCACTGTATTAATGTGCTGCCTTACCTTCTGTGCTCTTTTGTCCACAAGATCTACTTACACGTCCATTGGGCTTGGGCTCCGTTGAGAAAACATTTCAAATTTCTCTTGAATATTTTTTCCTTTGGACGTCCCAGTCAGCATATCGATGTCAGTTTCTTTTCCTGACATTTGTTGGTCGCTTATCTTGGCTTGGTCGGCAACTTCGACCTTCATCAGGGACTCTTTATAGGTCCTGATGTTTGCCATTGTAGCATTATATATTTATACCCTGAACCCATAAAATGGGTAAATCAGGGTATAATGGTTTTGTGCAAAAGTATGTAACAGGCAGAAGGAAGCATCTCCGACCCCATAAAGTATATATATTCTTGATCAGTATCAATAGCCGAGTCGATATGGCCATGTCCGTCTGTCCGTCCGTCTGTCCGTCTGTATGAACGCGTAGATCTCAGAGACTACAAGAGCTAGAGACTTCAGATTTTGAATATAAGTTCTCCTATACCATGACCAGAACAAGTTTGCTTCAAATTATCGATAACTACTCTGGTTTTCGATATACACATGAAATCGATAACAAAAAACTATCGAATTTGGAAAATGTAAAAATGGAGGTTGGTGTAATGGGTAACGATAGAACTTTTCTCAAAAACTTTTCGTCCAAATCGGTTAAGAAACACCAGAGATATCGTAAAGTTAAGTCAGTTATGAGTTTTGTTTAAAGTGATAATTATTTGAAGCATACTTTTAGGATGCAAGGACTGCAACTGGGTTCAGGGTATCTTCTGGTCGGGCTATCCCGACTAGAGCCTTCTTACTTGTTTTTCTGTAAAATATTGATGATGGACGACTCCAATTTTCATCAGCATATCATGATTGGCAGTGAATTCTTCTTCCAATTTATTAAAAGCTGATGCTGCTTCCCTTTTTTCAATTGCACGTCGGACTTCTTCATAGATCTCCGCTTGCTTCTTCAAAAGTTGCAGAGTTTGTGTTGACAGCATCTTGTATGTTTCTCTTTTTTTTGCTTGGCTTAACCCTTTGGAGGTGTTTTTGTTTTGATCGCCTGGTTGATACTGTGCCTCTACTCACAACTTGTGTTGGTTAGCCAAGGAAAGAAATTTGTATGTAGCACTTTATTTTTACACTTTCTATTGTTAAATGCTACAGAAACGCACAAAAGACGCACAGGTTCTCGAAGGACTAGAATGTTACTTCAAGAACAGCTCGAAGGACGAAAATGTTGAGTATACTTATATCGAGTTGTAAATTCGTACTGGTTCTTTATTCGTCTGAGCCAGGGGTTTTATACCCTGACTCATGCATAACTTCAACCCTTAACTCTAGCTTATCTATTGCTGAGTTTGTAAGTCTCAGCGTTGGTCTTAATCTATTCTCATCCTATCGCTGAGTTTGTAAGGCTCAGCGAGCATCGGCTATATAGGGTTACACAAATGTGTCCCTATTTCAAGTGTACTATCAGTTGGTCTACCTACTTGGCCTTGAGCGCACACAAGGCATGTTTTCAGTTGCTATTTATGTTCATGCCTAAACACTCTGTCTTAGCTACAAATCCAAATGAAATTTGCAAATACAAATGATAGTTAAGAAATATGCGCACACTTGCTTCTAAAACTTTTTCCCTCTAACACTTTCTCTCCCTAACACTTTCCATCTAACACTTGCCTCTCTTTCTCACTTTCTAATCTTAATATACAAGTATCAATACTCTTGTTTAGAACCTATGTATTGATCTTGCTGCTGCTGCGAAAGAAAATTCCCATCCTTTGTTCACATAACCCTCACGAGTTTTGTTGATATAGTTGCTGTTGACTATAACAATGCAGCGTACGTCAAACAGGCACACGCTTGACTCTATCCTTGTATTCTTTGTTCACTGATTCTAAATATCATAAAAATACATTTTTTCATTGCATGCAGGTGTGGAAGGTACCGCATGTTTAACAGGCACACAATTGTCTCTAACAATTCTTAGTAAAATAGCCAAAACAGATCCTTTGAGCACTGATTCTCACAAATCCTGGTGTGCTTGTTGCTGCTATTATTAATAACAATGCGAGATAGGACTATGATGTACTAACCAACCTTGACTGTGTTTTGATTTTTAACTGACCAAATTATCAATCCTTTGTTCTCAACTCCTCCTTTGACTTTGATGCACTTACAGGTGTCCATCTGCACGCCGTAAGATTTTGATCTGATAAAATTATCAATCCTTTGTTCTCAACCCATTCTTTGACTTTGATGCACTTATAGGTGTCCACCCTTGATCAGATGAAATTATCAATCCTTCTGACGCAAAACTCAAAGCTAACTTGAATGTAGGGTTTATTAGTTTTTTTGTGTTATTATTAAACATTTTGTTTTTGATGTGCACTAAGTGGCATTTGGCTTTACGCATCTAGTTTTCAAGCCTACGTATCTACATACATATGTATGAATTCGGAACTTGTTTCGGCAATTTTAGAATGTTTTTCTAAAAAGTCAAATTTTCATCAACAAATAAATTCATTGAAAAATCTGTATTTTTAGTGAGCAATATTATCATTCTTATAGTTCTTTGGACGTTGTTTCGTACAGTGTCGTCTAAAGATATTCTACCGCGATCACTTAGAATAGAGTGTTAAAAAGGGGGTACATGTCATAACGCCCGTGGCCGTTATGACACATAAAATAGTGCCATAGCGCCCACGGGCGTTATGACATTTCCAAAAGTGTCATAGCGGCCGCAGGGCTCTATTTCACCTTTTTTGTGAGCCTTATGACACTTTAACGCCCGAAGCTAATACAAATTAAATAATATTATTATACAGACGCTGCATAACACACCCCCGAAAAAAATAATGAAATAAGGCCGAAAATAATAGATTTTTAATTAAACTTAAGGTGCTATTTCCATTTTTGGCACCCTTTTTCCTAAAAAATATTTAATTATGAAATAAAACCCCAAAAAAGAAATATATAAGATCCCAAAACTATTTTATTTTAGTCTAGGGGTCTTATTTTATTTTAATTGGGATATAATACCTCAAAGGTTGCTTCACATAGCTCCTTGTTATATATATTCAATATTTTATATATATTGGTAATTTAATTTTAAAATTGTATCAATCTTTCTTATCGTATAAATAGTTATTGAAATAAAATAAATAAAATACTTAAATTGTGGCAATCTAAGCGCCGCACGCGAACATTTGTATAAAAAATCGCACGATTTTTTTGTATACAAATTTTCATTATTTCTTTACTTTATAAATAGTTTCTGAAATAATAAAAAAAAAAAATATCTAAATTGTGTCAATCTTAGCGCCGTAAGCATCCTTTCCCAAAAAAAATGTTGCGGTTGAATAATAATAAATTCATATTTTATTGATAAACTTTTTCATTACTTTCAACTATTTGTCTGCAATATGGGCAGAGCAATAGCGAGTTTTTGGATCGTTGTTCCAAAGCTTTGTAGCAATCACTGCATACTTTAAAGTGCCTACAAGGCTTTAAAACAACGTCACGCGGCTTCTCGAAGCACAATATACATTTCAAAACTTCAATCATCTGAAAGGTAATATATTAACGTCCTCATCCTCATCGGATTCCAAATCAAAAGCCGACTCTTCAAATTTGGTGTCCCACTTAATGAATTAATTTTATTCATTAATTATATACAGTGAAACTTCGATAAGTCGTAACCTCGATAAGCGAAAAACCTTGATATTTGGTAGTATTTCTTCGGTCCCTTGAAAAATTCGCGATAACTCGTATAATATGCATACATTTCGGTCCCTTCGATAAGTCGTATTTTTCTTGAGACAAAAATTGAAAAATTGGCTATCAAAAGCCTCTACAGCTCGTATTTTTTCCTCAAAAGCCTCTACAACCCGTTTTTTTTTTCACAAAAAACCGAGCGAGACGAAAGCATAGTACGTTTTTTACAGTTATTATATTACAGTTACGCTTATTCATAAGTTTTGCTTTGTTTTCTGCAACTAGCGTAGATTAGTATCAATTACGACGCAATATGTCAAGTTCGCGTAAATGCAAAATCTTGCCGATTAAAAAAAAAGAAGAAATTATTGCCTTTTTTGAAGCTCGACTGCAACTCTTTAAATGAGGTATGAAGGTTATTAAATGCAGTATGCATTGTATTAAAACCAACAAAGGTCTGTCTCATAAATTGAGTAGACTCCTTTTCGACTTCATTACAGGACTGACAAAACCATTTAAGGCCTATGTCTGCAATTAAGCAGTCCCGTATTTTGGCCGTAAAGCCAACACACTTCATGTGTATCACATTGTCACACAATCTGCACATAATGAAGTCTTGGTTGGATGATCCAACCAATTTACAGTTGTTGCTGCAGCAAAGTAGCATATTGATTTTAAGTTGAAAAATAAAAATAAAACAAGTAATATGCTTTATCAAAAAGATGTAGGGTTTACGAAAATTAGTGTGAAGGAGTTGATGCAATGAGCACGATAAAACGGTAAAAACCAAGAGAGCGAGAGAACTAGAGTGCGTTGGCAGATACAACTAAAGTGCTTCGGATAAGACCCGACGTAAGCTGGAGAGGACTGATGCTGGAGTGCAAGAGCAAGAAAAATTAGACAAGCTGTTTGTTGTTGGTGGAAAACACAAAACAAGCACAGAATAAGCAAATGCAAATATACGTATGTATGTACTTACGTTTTTTTTTAAAGCAACCGCAGTGTTGGTTCTGCTGCGACTTCAAATGCAATTTAAGTCAGCAACTATTATTATGCACATGTAAATATAAACAACGTATATTTGCGATCACTGATAAAATCGTTTACCAAATAAAACCAAGTAACACTCCGTGCACAAACACAAGAAAACAATAACTTGTTGAGAGCGCTCAAAAACACAACCGTCACCAACGAACGACAAAAGCGTATGATAAGCTTTAATCTCGATAGCTAAAAATTGATAAAAAAAAGATTGCATAGGAACGGACGAACAGACCTAAAATTGGCTTGTACTTAAATTAAGAGCCAATGCATAAGAACAAAAAGCAAAAAATAAATAAATAAAAATACAAAAAACAATTAAAACAAAATCAATAAACAATACCAAAATGGCCCTTTACACTATTTTGAAGTCTTACCAAGGCAAATGAAGTCAAAAAAAAAAATAAAAAATGTATGCCCCAAAAAATAATTAAGCAATCAATCAGAACTTAGTAAAGCTAAAATCTTGGATGTAACCTTTATAATATCTTTCATATAAAGAACAAAGTTATCTCGCTCTTTCAATGTCCGAGCTATAAACCACAAGAATCATAAAAGATTATAGCCTATCAAATACCGCTTTAACAAGCACTATAAGAATTTTCTGTGTTATCTTAATGAATATAGGACTATTCTTGCGCTCTCTCACGTATTATGTGGCTTAAAAAATAAAGCCGAACGTTTCTTTGATTATAATTTTGTATTGCTCTTGAGATGATGTTGGCACAATGTCCAAATGTATTAGTTGTCAGAATCCGAGCATGAACATTTATTGGATTATCTAACAACAATGAAGTCTAAACGGTCTTAGAACCAGGACTCCTAGTCTACAGTTAATTACTGTAAATGACTGCGTTTTTTATGTTAGTGAAATTAAGAGTTGAAAAGGCTTAAGGCAAGTAGTGAAATCATAAAGTACACACTCTTACAAGAAACCTTCTACACACATGAAGTGCTCTACAATACAACCATATAAAGCAAGATAAATCCTACCATACAGTTTCTTAAAATAAACCAAACCTAAACCAAACCTTATTCTTTGGAGCCTTCCCCAAGCAATACTCTATAAAAATCAGTCCTTACCTTAAAATTAGCACAAAAGATCAAGCGGTAGTTAACGACTTATACTAAGGAAATAGAAACCTCTGCAAATACCAACTTGCAATCAACGTGTGTTTAAACCAACCCGGTGTAAATTGACCTATAAAATGATCAAAACATAATACAATTAAAAATGTTTAGTACTTTACCGCCCATTAAGGAAAACAGCTACTTTTTACATAGTCTTGACATTTGTCACATCACAACCTTATTTTGATATCATAATCTAGGAATAATACAAAGTTAATGAGAATAAAACATATAAGAACGGCTTCATGTATATAAGAATCCTATAGCGAAAATTAGTTTTGAGAACAAGAGCAAATACGTTTGTATTAGAAATAGAAATAATAGTTAGAAGAAAAAATGAGCCTTGATATAAAGGTATCTTGAACAACGAGGTGCTGTTCTTAAATTTAATATAGTATCATTTAATGTTAAGATACTCATAAATCAAAACTGAAGCCAGTTTAATACACTTCGTTATTAAATACGACAATGAGTGTGAAAACAAATAATAAATCATAACCGTCCATCAATTAATGGAAATTATCTATGAAATATTCTTAGTTTTAGTAATGAGTTGAAAAATCTCGAAATTGAGTCTAATAAATAAAAAGTGTAATGTTTAACATAAAAGTAGTTGAATGAAACATTGATAAATTACTGAACCTTCTGTGGAAAAGGTATGTAGGTTGACAATTAAAATATACTAAAGCAATCAGTTATAAAGAGAAAAAATTCAATCCATGAAGGATTTAAAAGTCAAAAGAATACTTATTTGAAGAAAACAATTCAACATAACACAAGTTAAGATGAGGTTTCAGACAACATGAACAGGATACCTTAAATAAGAATTTTTTTAAGTCACTTAATGAGTACAAACACATTCTTATTATATTTTTATCGTAAATAACACACTGGGAAACAGAATAGTAAAACAATTATTAAGCAGCTTAAAACATTGTAATACTTGAAGTTGATTTGATAAATGAGTTTAATGAAACAATTAAATCCAAATATAACAAATAAGTTGACGAATATCTTAAAGTGGAAAAAGTGTCATTAAACCACATAAACATTGGACGATAATTTTATTGTGTGCAGATGGACATTATTTGTCAAGTATAATCTAATCAAGTATTGTCTAATACTGCAATGATAAAGTTAAACAAAAGATTATTAAATTAAAACCAGCTAAACGAACGTCTTCAACCTTTTTAAATAGTGAAATACATAAAAGCTTTCTTAGATATCATTTACTGAGAATTTGAACTAAAGCTTACAAGATTGATTTGATAAAGCTATTAATAAAGCCTTAAGAAAACATGGTGTGTGACCTTTGTGTTCTACCGGCTATAAGTATGCGGCTTTAGTCTGAATGTTTGGTTAATGTTTTTGCATATACATCAATCATCTAAAAATAAACCTAATGCTAAAAAACTATATAAAATTATCATTATAACAAAATAAACCTATGAAAAAAATAATCAATAGCTTGTTACAAGTGTATTATAATTAACTGCATAAAATTTTCCTAGCAACTGATTCTGTTGTTATTGCAGTTTTTTAAAATAATGCGACCGGCTCTAAGAAAACTGTCTCTTATCTACTTATTAGTAGCTAAGAAACCTGCTCACACTTGACCTTTGTTCTTTACTGAATGAAAGATTTTCCTAGCAATGCGACCGGCTCTATGATTGTACTTTACCATTAATTATGACCTGCTTGCAGGAGTGTAATTATTGCTAGCTTAGGAATTTGCGTATGTAGATCAAACCAGCTTTCTCTTTTCTAATTATACGGAAGCCGACTACTGTACAAGACCTACCTACTTGTAGGTGTTCATTATAAGGTTTAAGGTACCTGACTAACCCCCTTTTACCAACGCAGGTAAAACATTCGCACACTATCTCTTATCTCCTTATTACAAGCTTTGAAATATGCACCCACTTGTTTTTTAAACTTTCTCATCTTAATTTACAAGAAGCAATAGTCTTGTATAGAACCTTTGAATTGATCTTGCTGTTGCTGTTGTGTAAGGAAATTCTCATCCCTTGCTCACATAACCCTCACGAATGATGTTGTTGTTGTTGTTCATAACAGTGAAGGCTTATGACCTGTATTCAGGTACGCAAGGCAACGCACGTCAAACAGGTGCACACTTGACTCTAACATTTGTCTCCACTAGCACTTCCCCTACTTTTACTAATGCACTTAAACCATGTGCATACTCTCTGTCTTAGCTACAAATACATATGAAATTTGCAAATACAAATGAAAGTTAAGAAATATGCGCACACTTGCTTCTAAAACTTTTTCCCTCTAACACTTTCTCTCCCTAACACTTTCCATCTAACACTTGCCTCTCTAACACTTTCTAATCTTAATATACAAGTATCAATACTCTTGTTTAGAACCTATGTATTGATCTTGCTGCTGCTGCGAAAGAAAATTCCCATCCTTTGTTCACATAACCCTCACGAATTTTGTTGATATAGTTGTTGACTATAACAATGCAGCGTACATCAAACAGGCACACGCTTGACTCTATCTATTGTATTCTTTGTTCACTGATTCTAAATATCATAAAAATTAATTTTTTCATTGCATGCAGGTGTGGAAGGTAGCGCATGTTTAACAGGCACACAATTGTCTCTAACAATTCTTAGTAAAATAGCCAAAACAGATCCTTTGAGCACTGATTCTCACAAATCCTGGTGTGCTTGTTGCTGCTATTATTAATAACAATGCGAGATAGGACTATGATGTACTAACCAACCTTGACTGTGTTTTGATTTTTAACTGACAAAATTATCAATCCTTTGTTCTCAACCCCTCCTTTGACTTTGATGCACTTACAGGTGTCCACACGCCGTAAGAGTTTTAAAAAAGGGTCACGATTATGAAAAATTTTTTTAATAAGGGTCAAAAAATCAGCGGGGGGTAATAAAACTGTCAAAATTAATGGGGCAATATATTGGCGTAGAGCCCCCATTCTCCTACTACTCAGCTAGAAGTGAAAAAGCTGTGCTGCCTTCTGACGCAAAACCCAAAGCTAACTTGAATGTAGGGTTTATTAGTTTTTTTGTGTTATTATTAAACATTTTGTTTTTGATGTGCACTAAGTGGCATTTGGCTTTACGCATCTAGTTTTCAAGCCTACGTATCTACATACATATGTATGAATTCGGAACTTGTTTCGGCAATTTTAGAATATTTTTCTAAAAAGTCAAATTTTCATCAAAATTCATTGAAAAATTTGTATTTTTAGTGAGCAATATTATCATTCTTCTAGTTCGTTGGACGTTGTTTCGTACAGTGTCGTCTAAAGATATTCTACCGCGATCACTTAGAATAGAGTGTTAAAAAGGGGTACATGTCATAACGCCCGTGGGCGCTATGACACTATTTTATATGTTTTTGTATACAAATTTTCATTATATCTTTACTTTATAAATAGTTTCTGAAATTAAAAAAAAATAAAATATCTAAATTGTGTCAATCTTAGCGCCGTAAGCATCCTTTCCCAAAAAAAATGTTGCGGTTGAATAATAATAAATTCATATTTTATTGGTAAACTTTTTCATTACTTTCAACTATTTGTCTGCAATATGGGCAGAGCAATAGCGAGTTTTTGGATCGTTGTTCCAAAGCTTTGTAGCAATCACTGCATACTTTAAAGTGCCTACAAGGCTTTAAAACAACGTCACGCGGCTTCTCGAAGCACAATATACATTTCAAAACTTCAATCATCTGAATGAAAGGTAATATATTGACGTCCTCATCCTCATCGGATTCCAAATCAAAAGCCGACTCCTCAAATTTGGTGTCCCACTTAATGAATTAATTTTTTTCATTAATTATATATTCAAAAAATTCTATCGAATAAATTTTTGAGTCGTCCAAGTGCTTGACTAGCTTAGCAATTAAATTGTCCTTGGCTCTTTGCTTTTTGCGCTTTGTGTTAAGCGCGGCTAAGTCTCCATCAAAAGCATTGGCTAGAACAACGGACGAAAAGTAGTCCTGATCTCGAGTAACTTCGAGGAATTGGTTGAATCGGCCATGCTTCTGCAATTTCCTACCCAATGTCGCGTTGAAAGATTCCAAGGAGCTTGTTGTTCTCAAAATCTGTGAGCTTACCGAGAAACTAAAATAGAAAAAATGATATAAAGATTATTAACAAAAAATGATTAAGTCTTACTTTAATCATCCACTGCTTTTCAAAATATTTTACAAACAGTTTCATGCGTCTTTTTGGGCAGCTCCAACAATTTGTCCTTTAATACGATGAACATTTCTTCAATCTGCCGAGGCTGAGCTAATGGCAAGCTGAGGAAAGTTCGATACCATTTGTAGCAGCTCACATCTTTTTTTAAAATGGCTCCAAAATTTGCAATCTTTAAGCTGTTGAGCCTCAAAGCTTGACAATAATGAAACTAACAAGCACTTAGCGTTGCCGTTGGAAGAATACTTTTTGGCGCATTTCTCAGAGCCATGTCATAGTCCGTTATAAAACTTTTCGGCTTAAACTCAAATTTGAATTCAAAAAAGCAAAACGGTGCTCGCAGGCCTTTTTGGACTTTTTCGTCATCAAAACGTATATAAATGGAAAAGTCTGAAATCGGAATAAAACGTTTAGTTACATTTTGCAAAAACTAAATGAATTTAAATACGTACATGGTTCCTACATTGGTAATGCACAATAAGGAGTTGATTATAGACGCAAGAAGGGACCGTATCAAAAGTTGCGTCTATCAAAAAGTGGTGTTCGCCTGTTCTCTTTTCAATTAGCTTCACAATACTAGGCGATACAAAAATGCAGTAAGCGAAGTTTTCTTCCAAAATTGTGCCTCTGTAAAACGGTTGCTGGTTTTTTTATGATGTGCCGTACTCTTCAAAAAACGTTTTGTCGTCAAAAAGTAATTTGGCTTCAGTTGGTGAATTAGGATTTTTCATCGTGGCTTCACTACCGATCCTAAACTATTGCCGTCTTACTTTCGGAAAAGCAACTGAAGGTAAAGCTTCGCCAGTTTTTTGGCATTATTCTTAAAAAATATCACGGACTCCTTATCTTTTCAAATTTTTGGATTCACATTTTTATACTCGATACCGAAGGTAAAGAGTATATTGGGTTTGTGCAATGTCCGTCATGGTGTCTGTCCGTCTGTCCGTCTGACCGTCTGTCCGTCTGTCCGTCCGTATGTTCGCAACTTTTTTCCACACCCTTCAAGTTAGAGACTTCAAACTTTGCAAATCTCTTTATCTATGGCATAGTAAATTAAAGTGTCAAGATTGGAGTTCTACGATAACTAGGGGGCTGGCAAATCGATAAACTCGATAACGCAAAATCGATAGATCCAGCTATTTCGCAAGCCCTTACAGCTAGAACTACCAAATTTGGGGAGAAAATAGCTACTAAAAATCTTCAAAAAACTGCATCAAAAATTTTGGAGCCACGCCTACCCATACCGCCCCCAGCCCCCCGCAGTTCAACACTAAAAATGCCCATATCTTCTACAGTTTTTTGAGCTAGACCCACCAAATTTGGTACCAAGATAGGTGTTAACGATCCCGAACCCAATTCATAAAAACTTTGGATGCCACGCCCATCTTTACTGCCCTATCCGCCCTCAACCACCCCAACGCTTCGCTAAAAACGGTAGTGCGTGTATCTTCCATAGTGTTTGAGCTAGAGTCACAAAATAGATAACTGGTTACGACCCCCCAAAAACTGCATCAAAGTTTTGGAGCCCCACCCACCCATTCCGCCCCCAGCCCCCCGCAGTTTAAAAACAGAAATGCTTATATCTTTTACAGTTTTTGAGTTAGAACCACCAAATTTTGTGCCAAAATAGGTGATTATAGCCCCAAAATAAATGCATAAAAACTTTGGATACCACGCCAATCCATACTGACCAAGCTGCCCCAAACCACCCCAATGCTTCATTAAAAACGGGAATGCGTGTATTTTCCAAAGCGTTAAGGCTAGAGTCACCAAATTTGGTAGGAAGATAGCTAATAACAATCCGCAAAGAACTGCATGAAAGTTTAGGAGCCACGCCCCCCGTTCCGAGCCCCCTGCATTTTGAAATCAAAAACGCCTATATTTTCCAAATTTTTTGAGCTAGAGCTGCCAAATTTGGTGCCAAGATTGGAAGTGAAGAAACCCAAAATTTTGGATGGTGCCCCCACCCATACCGCCCCCAGCCCCCTTCCACCATATTCTACTAACTTTGAGCTAGAGTCACGAAATTTGGTATGAGGATAGCAATAAACATCACAAACTGTTCTGCAGCAAAACTTTGGACGCCACGCCCCCCCCCCTCCTCCCACCAATACCAGCCCCCAGCACCCAGCTCCCCTTCTACCATATTCTACTAACTTTGAGCTAGAGTCACCAAATTCTGGTTGAGGATAGCAATTGACATCATAAATAGATCTGCAGCAAAAGATTGGATGCCTCGCCCCCCTTACCAACCCCAGCCCCCTTTCTACTATTTTTTACTTTTTTTACTATTTTTTTACTATACTTTTACTATTTTTGACCTAGAGTCACCAAATTTGGAAGGAAGATAGTTTTTTTGCATCCCCATCTGCACCGGACAATCTTTGAGGCAGCCTAAACCCCTGCCGTATCCACACACCGTTGCAATCAGCTCTCTTTTAATCTGTTTTACTACTGGTATCGAGTATACCGCAGTCGGGTGCGTCCGACTGCAACGTTGCTACTTGTCTTTTTATATTGTTAATTAAGTCCAGCTCTTTTATTAAATTTTCTGGAGCAGCGTGGTTGTGATAATGTTCAAGACTCAATTGAGTGCACACGCCAGTACTCGACACAGACACTGAGACACTACAGTCTTTTAAATAACATACATAACGCGAACTATTTTTTAACACACTCTTTATTTAAAATAATTGTTGCTGGGTTGTGAGAAGCAATAACTTCGAATTTATTCGAAATCCAGCAACAATTTTATAATTGTAAGAAACAGCTTCCATTTCGCGTTCACTTTGTTAAAAGATCAATGATAAACTAACTCAGAATATTATTGTAACAAAAGCTTAAAAAATAGCTTAGAGAGATAAGAAAATGAACGGTAAATTCATATCGGTAATCTCATTGATTCTTGTTAATATTAAGGAATCCCGTTATTTGAACATAACGAAAACAGATTTGCGGTGGGCGATGAACGTTAAATGCTCTAATAGCTTCTCAGTACTCGTGTGGGTATGTTGTTCAACAATATATTTGCAATAATTGCATATTTTTATTAGCGTAAGTTGCCGCTAATATAACAATTAAGAAATTGCTTCAATTATAAATAGTTGATTGAACTTCATATCCACAGAAGCACTTACATTTTATTAGTGTGTCCAACATGCGCTTATTCATTATCTTATTATTAAGGAATCCCGTTATTCGAACATAACGAAAAAAGATTTGCGGTGGGCGATGAACGTTAAATACTCTAATAGCTTCTCAGTACTTGTGTGGATATGTAGTTCAACAATATATTTGCAATAATTGCATATTTTTATTAGCGTAAGTTGGCGCTAATATAACAATTAAGAAATTGCTTCAATTATAAATAGTTGATTGAACTTCATATCCACAGAAGCACTTACATTTTATTAGTGTGTCCAACATTCGCTTATTCATTATCTATATATTAAGGAATCCCGTTATTCGAACAAAACAAAACAGATTTGCGGTGGGCGATGAATGTTAAATACTCTAATAATTTCTCAGTGCTATTATAGATAGGTGAGGTAAGGTTAGACTTGCTGACCCTTTCAGGAGAGTGTCACACATAGACCGCAAAGGGTCCTGTGTGGAGTCGGTTGTTAGAGATGGTTGGGATAAAACCGATAAAGAGACCAGTAGCAATGGCGTGCGGATACGGCAGGGGTGTACGCTGCCTCAAAGATTGTCTGGTGCAGATGAGGACGCCAAAAAGCTTTCTCCCTTCCAAGTTTGGTGACTCTAGCTGAAAGTTTGTTAAAGGTGTGGAAAGGGGGGCTGTGGGTGGTATGGGGGCCTAACACCAAAGTTTTGCTGCAGATCTATTTATTATGTCAATTGCTATCCTTCAAACCAAATTTGGTGACTTTAGCTCAAAGTAAGTAGAATATGGTGGAAGGGGGGCTGGGGGCGGTATGAGTGGAGGGTGGCATCCAAATGTTTTGGGTCTCTTCATCAACAATCTTGGCACCAAATTGGGCGGCTCTAGGTCAAAAGCTGTGGAAAATATAGGCGATTTGATATTAAAATGCAAAGGGCTGTGGTACGTGGGGGGGGGGGGGGGGGGTGCGTGGCTCATAAACTTTGATGCAGTTTTTTTGGGGGTCTTAAACAGTTATCTTCCTACAAAATTTGGTGGCTCTAGCTTACACACTTTTGAAAATACAAGCATTCCCGTTTTTAGCGAAGGATTGGGCAGGTTTAGGGCGGCTAGGGCAGTATGGATGGGCGTGGCATCCAAAATTTTTTTTGCTATTTTTTGGGGGTCGTCAACACCTATCTTGGCACTAAATTTGACTCTAGCTCTTAAACTGTGGAATATATAGGCATTTCTGTTTTTTAACCTCGGGGGGACTGGGGGCGGAATGGGTGGGCGTGGCTCCAAAACTTTGATGCAGTTTTTTTTAGGACCGTTAATAGTTATCTAACTTCCAAATTGGATGACTCTAGCTCAAACACTATGAAAGATACACGCATTACTGTTTTTAGCGAAGCGTTGGGGTGGTTGGGCTTGGCTCCAAAATTTTTGATGCAGTGTTTTGGAGCTTGTTTCCTTTAAATTTGGTAGTTCTAGCTGTAAGGGCGTGTGAAATAGCTGGCTTTATCGCTATTAAGTTATCGAGTTTATCGATTTGCCGGCCCCCTAGTTATCGTAGAACCCCAATCTTAACACTTTATCTTACACGGCCATAGATAAAGACATTTGCAAAGTTTAAAGTCTCTAGCTTGAATGGTGTGAAAAAAAAGTTGCGCACATACGGACACACAGACGGACAGACGGACAGACACCATGACGGACATTGCAAAAACCCAATATACTCTTTACCTTAGGTATCGAGTATAAAAATATGTTTAACAAATACTAGCATTAATTGTTAGAAAAAAAACCCTGGGTGGATATGTTTTTAATGTTTTTGTCCATTTTATTGGAACTGCATTTTGTAAGAAAAAAAAATATGGCTGACTTGAAGCTGCGCTTTAAGTTTCTTATTTGCGTCCATACATAAGTATGTAATTACATCCGTGCTAACATACAAAGATGGAGGAAAGCCCATGCAGTTGGATATTTTAGCGGACTGTATAATTTCAGATATATGTTAGAAAAGCGGACTGTATGCTTATTTTTTCTTAAATTTCAGAAAAGTGAACTTTTTCTTTTCCTTCCTTCGGTTTGACCTTGATCCAGTAGCGTTCACCGGTGCAAGCTGAGGCGAGCGGAGTTGAGGTGATGAAATCCTGATTTCCCGCAAAAAATTTTTAAAAAACCTATATCCGGCTCGAAAGACCAAATGTTGTGCTGGGGTGGCGCTACGAAATGACCCTTTCCGTATGTGTGTGTGGTGCGTCGAGGTTAGAAGTCGTTCCCTTTGAACACTTGAATTTACACGCGTAACAAAAAAAGAGACTTGTTCGTGGTTCAGCGGCAGTTCATGTTTATTTTTGCCTACTTTTAGGCATGAATAGATCAAACCAGCTCTCTCTTTTCTACTAATATGGAAGCCGACTAATGTACGTGACCTACCTACTTGTAGGCGTTCATTACAAGGAGTCTGATAAAGTACCTGACCACCCCCTTTTACCAACACAGGTAAAACATTCGCACACTCTCTCTTATCTCCTTATTACAAGCTTTGAAATATGCACTCACGTCTTTTTTACACTTTCTAGCCTTAATTTACAAGAATCAATAGTCTTGTTTAGAACCATTGAATTGATCTTGCTGCTGCTGTTGTGTGAGGAAATTCTCATTCCTTGCTCACATAACCCTCACGAATGCTGTTGTGCATGTTGTTGTTGTTGTTGTTTATAACAATGAAGGCTTATGCCGTGTATTCAGGTACGCAAGGCAACGCACGTCAAACAGGTGCACACTTGACTCTAACACTTGTCTCCACTAGCACTTCCACTCCTTTTACTAATGCACTTAAACCATGCGCATACTCTCTTTTTTAGCTACAAATACATATGAAATTTGCAAATACAAATGAAAGTTAAGAAATATGCGCACACTTGCTTCTAAAACTTTTTCCCTCTAACACTTTCTCTCCCTAACACTTTCCATCTAACACTTGCCTCTCTAACACTTTCTAATCCTAATATACAAGTATCAATACTCTTGTTTAGAACCTATGTATTGATCTTGCTGCTGCTGCGAAAGAAAATTCCCATCCTTTGTTCACATAACCCTCACGAATTTTGTTGATATAGTTGTTGACTATAACAATGCAGCGTACGTCAAACAGGCACACGCTTGACTCTATCCTTGTATTCTTTGTTCACTGATTCTAAATATCATAAAAATTGCATGCAGGTGTGGAAGGTAGCGCATGTTTAACAGGCACACAATTGTCTCTAACAATTCTTAGTAAAATAGCCAAAACAGATCCTTTGAGCACTGATTCTCACAAATCCTGGTGTGCTTGTTGCTGCTATTATTAATAACAATGCGAGATAGGACTATGATGTACTAACCAACCTTGACTGTGTTTTGATTTTTAACTGACAAAATTATCAATCCTTTGTTCTCAACCCCTCCTTTGACTTTGATGCACTTACAGGTGTCCATCTGCACGCCGTAAGATTTTGATCTGATAAAATGATCAATCCTTTGTTCTCAACCCATTCTTTGACTTTGATGCACTTATATGTGTCCACGCTTGATCTGATAAAATCATCAATCCTTTGTTCTCAACCCATTCTTTGACTTTGATGCACTTATAGGTGTCCACGCTTGATCTGATGAAATTATCAATCCTTTGTTCTCAACCCTCCTTTGACTTTGATGCACTTATAGGTGTCCACGCTTGATCTGATGAAATTATCAATCCTTTGGTCTCCACCTCTGGTATTTTAAAAAGGGTCACGATTATGTAAAATTTTTTTAATAAAGGTCAAAAAATCAGCGGGATGTAATAAAACTGTCAAATTTAATGGGGCAATAAATTGGCGTAGAGCCCCCATTCTCCTACTACTCAGCTAGAAGTGAAAAAGCTGTGCTGCCTTCTGACGCAAAACCCAAAGCTAACTTGAATGTAGGGTTTATTAGTTTTTTTGTGTTATTATTAAACATTTTGTTTTTGATGTGCACTAAGTGGCATTTGGCTTTACGCATCTAGTTTTCAAGCCTACCTATCTACATACATATGTATGAATTCGGAACTTGTTTCGGCAATTTTAGAATATATTTCTAAAAAGTCAAATTTTCATCAACAAATAAATTCATTAAAAAATCTGTATTTTTAGTGAGCAATATTATCATTCTTCTAGTTCTTTAGACGTTGTTTCGTACAGTGTCGTCTAAAGGTATTCTACCGCGATCACTTTGAATAGAGTGTTAAAAAGGGGTACATGTCATATTTTATGACACCATTTTATGTGTTTTTGTATACAAATTTTCATTATATCTTTACTTTATAAATAGTTTCTGAAATTAAAAAAAAATAAAATATCTAAATTGTGTCAATCTTAGCGCCGTAAGCATCCTTTCCCAAAAAAAAATGTTGCGGTTGAATAATAATAAATTCATATTTTATTGATAAACTTTTTCATTACTTTCAACTATTTGTCTGCAATATGGGCAGAGCAATAGCGAGTTTTTGGATCGTTGTTCCAAAGCTTTGTAGCAATCAATGCATACTTTAAAGTGCCTACAGTTCATTAAAACAACGTCACGCGGCTTTTAGAAGCAATATACGTATTTTAAAACTTCAATCATCTGAATGAAAGGTAATATATTGACGTCCTCATCCTCATCGGATTCCAAATCAAAAGCCGACTCCTCAAATTTGGTGTCCCACTTAATGAATTAATTTTTTTCATTAATTATATATTCAAACAAGTAGAAACGTTGCAGTCGGACGCACCCGACTGCGGTATAATAGATACCAGTAGTAAAACAGATTAAAAGAGAGCTGATTGCAATGGTGTGTGGATACGGCAGGGGTGTATGCTGCTGCAGGGGTGTATGCTGCTGCAGGGGTGTATGCTGCTGCAGGGGTGTATGCTGCTGCAGGGGTGTATGCTGCCTCAAAGATTGTCTGGTGCAGATGGGGATGCCAAAAAGCTATCTTCCTTCCAAATTTGGTGTCTCTAGCTCAAAGTTAGAAAAATATGGTGGATGGTAGGCTGTTGGTGGTATTGAGAGGGGGGGGGGGGGGGCTTGGCATCAAAATTTTAGCTGAAGATCTGTGTATGATGTCAATTGCTATCCTCATACCAAATTTGGTGACTCTAGCTGGAAAATAGTAAAATTTGGTGGAAGGGGGGATGGGGTTGGTAAGGGGGGGCGTGGCATCCAAACTTTTGCTGCAGATCTATTTATGATGTCAATAGCTATTCTCAAACCGAATTTGGTGACTCTAGCTCAAAGTTAAAAGAATTTGGTAGAAGGGGGGCTGGGTGCTGGGGGCTGGTATGGGGGGGCGTGGCGGCCAAAGTTTTGCTGCAGATCTGTTTATGATGTTAATTGCTATACTCATACCAAATTTGGTGGCTCTAGCTCAAAGTTAGTAGAATATGGTGGAAGGGGGGCTGGGGGCGGTATGGGTGGGGGGCGCCATCCACTTTTTTTGGGTTTCTTCATCACCTATCTTGGCCCCAAATTTGGCGGCTCTAGCTCAAAAAATGTGGAAAATATAGGCGTTTTTGATTTCAAAATGCAGGGGGCTCGGAACGGGGGGCGTGGCTCCTAAACTTTCATGCAGTTCTTTGCGGATTGTTATTAGCTATCTTCCTACCAAATTTGGTGACTCTAGCCTTAACGCTTTGGAAAATACACGCATTCCCGTTTTTAGTGAAGCATTGGGGTGGTTTGGGGCAGCTTGGTCAGTATGGATTGGCGTGGTATCCAAAGTTTTTATGCATTTATTTTGGGGCTATAATCACCTATTTTGGCACAAAATTTGGTGGCTCTAACTCAAAAACTGTAAAAGATATAAGCATTTCTGTTTTTAAACTGCGGGGGGCTGGGGGCGGAATGGGTGGGTGGGGCTCAAAAACTTTGATGCAGTTTTTGGGGGGTCGTAACCAGTTATCTATTTTGTGACTCTAGCTCAAACACTATGGAAGATACACGCACTACCGTTTTTAGCGAAGCGTTGGGGTGGTTGAGGGCGGATAGGGCAGTAAAGATGGGCGTGGCATCCAAAGTTTTTATGAATTGGGTTCGGGATCGATAACACCTATCTTGGTACCAAATTTGGAGAGTCTAGCTCAAAAACTGTAGTAGATATGGGCATTTTTAGTGTTAAACTGCGGGGGGGCTGGGGGCGGTATGGGTGAGCGTGGCTCCAAAATTTTTGATGCAGTTTTTTGAAGATTTTTAGTAGCTATTTTCTCCCCAAATTTGGTAGTTCTAGCTGTAAGGGCTTGCGAAATAGCTGGATCTATCGATTTTGCGTTATCGAGTTTTTGCCAGCCCCCTAGTTATCGTAGAACTCCAATCTTGACACTTTAATTTACTATGCCATAGATAAAAACATTTGTAAGGTTTCAAGTCTCTAGCTTGAAGGGTGTGGAAAAAAGTTGTGTTCATACAGACGGACAGACGGACAGACGGACAGACACCATGACGGACATTGCACAAACCCAATATACTCTTTACCTTCGGTATCGAGTATAAAAATGATATAAAGATTATTAACAAAAAATGATTAAGTCCTACTTTAATCATCCACTGCTTTTCAAAATATTTTACAAACAGTTTCATGCGTCTTTTTGGGCAGCTCCAACAATTTGTCCTTTAATGCGATGAACATTTCTTCAATCTGCCGAGGCTGAGCTAATGGCAAGCTGAGGAAAGTTCGATACCATTTGTAGCAGCTCACATCTTTTTTTAAAATGGCTCCAAAATTTGCAATCTTTAAGCTGTTGAGCCTCAAAGCTTGACAATAATGAAACTAACAAGCACTTAGCGTTGCCCTTGGAAGAATATTTTTTGGCGCATTTCTCAGAGCCATGTCATAGTCCGTTATAAAACTTTTCGGCTTAAACTCAAATTTGAATTCAAAAAAGCAAAACGGTGCTCGCAGGCCTTTTTGGACTTTTTCGTCATCAAAACGTATATAAATGGAAAAGTCTGAAATCGGAATAAAACGTTTAGTTACATTTTGCAAAAACTAAATGAATATAAATACGTACATGGTTCCTACATTGGTAATGCACAATAAGGAGTTGATTATAGACGCAAGAAGGGACCGTATCAAAAGTTGCGTCTATCAAAAAGTGGTGTTACCCTGTTCTCTTTTCAATTAGCTCCACAATACTAGGCGATACAAAAATGCAGTAAGCGAAGTTTTCTTCCAAAATTGTGCCTCTGTAAAACGGTTGCTGGTTTTTTTATGATGTGCCGTACTCTTCAAAAAACGTTTTGTCGTCAAAAAGTAATTTGGCTTCAGTTGGCGAATTAGGATTTTTCATCGTGGCTTCACTACGGATCCTAAACTATTGCCGTCTTACTTTCGGAAAAGCAACTGAAGGTAAAGCTTCGCCAGTTTTTTGGCATTCTTCTTAAAAAATATCACGGACTCCTTATCTTTTCAAATTTTTGGATTCACATTTTCTTTTTATATTGTTAATTAAGTCCAGCTCTTTTATTAAATTTTCTGGAGCAGCGTGGTTGTGATTATGTTCAAGACTCAATTGAGTGCAAACGCCAGTACTCGACACAGACACTGAGACACTACAGTCTTTTAAATAACATACATAACGCGAACTATTTTTTAATAGAAGCAACAACTTCGAATTTTTTCGAAATCCAGCAACAATTTTATAATTGTAAGAAACAGCTTCCATTTCGCGTTCACTTTGTTAAAAGATCAATGATAAACTAACTCAGAATATTATTGTAACACAAGCTTAAAAAAAGCTTAGAGAGATAAGAAAATGAACGGTAAATTCATATCGGTAAGCTCATTGATTCTTGTTAATATTAAGGAATCCCGTTATTCGAACAAAACGAAAACAGATGTGCGGTGGGCGATGAATGTTAAATACTCTTATAATTTCTCAGTGCTATTATAGATAGGTTAGGTAAGGTTAGACTTGCTGACCCTTTCAGGAGAGTGTCACACATAGACCGCAAAGGGTCCTGTGTGGAGTCGGTTGTTAGAGATGTTTGGGATAAAACCGATAAAAAGAGACCAGTAGCAATGGGGTGCGGATACGGCAGGGGTGTACGCTGCCTCAAAGATTGTCTGGTGCAGATGAGGACGCCAAAAAGCTTTCTCCCTTCCAAGTTTGGTGACTCTAGCTGAAAGTTTGTTAAAGGTGTGGAAAGGGGGGCTGTGGGTGGTATGGGGGCCTAACACCAAAGTTTTGCTGCAGATCTATTTATTATGTCAATTGCTATCCTCAAACCAAATTTGGTGACTTTAGCTCAAAGTAAGTAGAATATGGTGGAAGGGGGGCTGGGGGCGGTATGAGTGGAGGGTGGCATCCAAATGTTTTGGGTCTCTTCATCAACAATCTTGGCACCAAATTGGGTGGCTCTAGGTCAAAAGCTGTGGAAAATATAGGCGATTTGATTTTAAAATGCAAAGGGCTGTGGTACGTGGGGGGGGGTGCGTGGCTCATAAACTTTGATGCAGTTTTTTGGGGGTCTTAAACAGTTATCTTCCTACAAAATTTGGTTTCTCTAGCTTACACACTTTTGAAAATACAAGCATTCCCGTTTTTAGCGAAGGATTGGGCAGGTTTAGGGCGGCTAGGGCAGTATGGATGGGCGTGGCATCCAACATTTTTTTTTGCTATTTTTTGGGGGTCGTCAACACCTATCTTGGCACTAAATTTGGTGACTCTAGTGCTAACATACAAAGATGGAGGAAAGCCCATGCAGTTGGATATTATAATGTAAGTTGAATATATATCTAGGAAATATAGCGGACTGTATGCTAATATACTTTCAGATATATGTTAGAAAAGCGGACTGTATGCTTATTTTTTCTTAAATTTCAGAAAAGTAAACTTTTTGTTTTCCTTCCTTCGGTTCGACCTTGATCCAGTAGCGTTCACCGGTGCAAGCTGAGCCGAGCGGAGTTGAGGAGATGAAATCCTGATTTCCCGCAAAAAATTTTTAAAAAACCTATATCCGGCTCGAAAGACCAAATGTTGTGCTGGGGTGGCGCTACGAAATGACCCTTTCCGTATGTGTGTGTGGTGCGTCGAGGTTAGAAGTCGTTCCCTTTGAACACTTGAATTTACACGCGTAACAAAAAAGAGACTTGTTCGTGGTTTCATAGTATATTTTCGAATGCTTTGAGAACAATTCGCTTGGATAGATCAAAATAACAAAAAATGATAATGGAACACAAAATGTTGCAAGAGCTGCTTTTGCAGTGAGCGCTGGGGAAAGTAAGAGCGGCAGTTCATGTTTATTTTTGCCTACTTTAAGGCATGACC